>ML809885.1:44400-58149 GCA_009831015.1 Picea engelmannii
GATAACTATAATTTCAAATAATTTTATTAAAATATATCATGATCATATATTTTTGGAATGAGGATGAAACCATGTAAGGGAAAAGACCCAAATAGAGTGGGAAGTCCAAGAGTCACGTGGAAATCCAAGAGTTTCCATATTTTGTATAAAGGGGACCCTTTCTTTCATTTAAAGTTTTGTTTTTCATTTGCAATGAAATTTATCTTCTATGTAAATGAAGAGGCCAAAGTTAGTATAATTCTTCACACTCTCAAGATATAAGCTTGGTTTTGGACTATTCCCTCCTCTCTTATTTTATATCAGTGCTTATGGGTTGTAGCATTATGTCATGTGGATTTTTTTCTTGATGTTGTGTCACTACTCACTTATATTTCATGCTAATATATATATATATATATATATATATATATATATATATATATATATATATATATTTGATATTTGTAAGTTATCTTTATTCCTTAGAGAAAGTAGCGAAATTAGTGTCGATGATGGATGAGGGAGTATTCTCCCTTTCTCTTTGAATTTATCTTATTGATTAATATCTAACATGTTTTATGTGAAACATATCATTTTATTAGTAATTGGAGCTATATTTATACATTTGGAAAGAAGCCAAGTTGGGGTTCTCCTTGTGGTCGTAGGCTATTTCCAATTCCCTAAGTATTCCTCTTGAAGTTTGGTGTTGATTGTGGATGGAAGACTATTATCCATACTTTATATACCTTTCCATTCTATTTCATGTCAAATAATATTTTTATTGTGCTCCCATGGGATTAGTTTATGCTACATCCCATTTGAATTCTACATAACATAGTATATGCACATCATTTTTCATTATAAAAAGCCAAAAAAAATCGACTAGGACACAAATGGTAAACCATTAAAGAATCGACAGAATCAAATATATCTGGAGGGTTTTATATTTCAACAAAGGAAGGTTTGATTGGTCCCTTTTACCAAGTGAACCTATAATTTTGAGGAAAAGACATTTTTCCATGTCGATGTTTTGGCACTATAAGGAGGGTGATGGCAAGTTGTGGGGTGATGAAAACCTACCTTCTGTAGAGATGCATTATGTTTGAAAGGATAGAAATTTACCCTTCACACATCAAAGGTATACACTAACTATCAAAAAGGGGTTTTGTTGAGCACTCAACACACCCTAAAAATCCTATTTCAATTTTCCACTTTTTGGGTACCACTTAATCTTTGCACTGTCTGAATTCAATTTTCTTTTGAGAAATGTTTTGTCTTTGCTTGTTCTCTTATTGCATGTTATCTTTTCAAGTTTGTTTAACTCTTGAAACTCCATGAACTAAAAGGGGCTTAACACTTAAATAAATAATTAATAGACAAAACACTTCACCCAATGCGCTTTAAGATTCGACATCAGAAGGAATTAATAGGCAAAAAAGAGACACTCGGAAAGCCTCAAATCGTCGAGCGTCGATCTTCACCGGTATCGGCGAAAGGAAGTTTTTTGTTTCATGAAAAGTATCACATACGGAAATCACCGACATACTATCCCCTTTATCATTGGTAAAAGGCGAAGGGAGTAACGTTTATAAGGAAAGGAATTGATATCGTTGATGGCCGATAACCGACACACTTGTCGGAATAAGAGAAAACCGAATCATGACAAACATTGCGACCATGCTAAGGAGTTTTCCCTGATTGTTGATCCCTGGTACCCTTTCAGCATCATCAATCCCAGGATTATTTTAAGAACGCACAACTAGAAGAAAGTCTTGACTCCGACTAATACTCGTGAGTTAAGTCACTATTCTTCATTGCCACATGTCCCAAGCTAGTTTCTCCATGTCAGCACCGTACGATGAAATTGATCAGTGTCAGAGGTTTTTCATAGAAGGATATCAACAAAAGCACCCATAAATCATTGTCGATCCTCAATCTGCCCACTAGTAAAGCGACACGATGAGACGTTTTAGTGCCAGATACATTTAGATTCAGAGCATTTAAGGGAATAATTAATTCCAAATCTCACATTAGTTTCTACTTCATGTGCAAATAAAAAGGATGTTTGAAATTACTAGTAGAACACATCACCCTCTGCACCTCCTTCGTCAACCCACGATGAATTAAATTTGCATAGATTCGGCGGCAGATTTGTTTGAATTTCACTCATCACCCGAATTAATTGGTCGATGCAACATAGTAAGTTCTTCCGCATTTAAATTATCTTGAGCCATTGTAAACAAAACCATTTTATGTGCAAATGAGTTTTAGAGAATCCAGAGGAGTGAAACGAGCAATTCAAAGAAGCCAATATCATGTGAGTATCCAATAACTAGTTAGCAATCTTTACAGGTATGTACTAGTCTATATTTTTGGTGCTTACCCTTTGTACATGCACTTTATATAATGTTGCTCTATACACAGGCCCTAAAGGAATGATTTTGATTGTAGGAACAATTATTCCAAGAAAGACAAGCACTAGGAGATCGCTAAGAGCATTGAAGCTAAAGGAACAAGAGGTGGGAGAAGGCTCTTCCAAAGCGACCGCAAAACAATTAGAATTTGCCCTGAGGCCAGAACCAGTCATCAAGACATATACCAAGAAGGATTTCAATCAAACTCCAGCCTTTGGAGACACACAGGAAAACATAGGGGGCAAGGCAGTACTCCCACACTGGGGAGAACTCCTCAAGAATATCAGTCAGGAAGAATTCCTGGAATATATCTCGCACAACGACCATGATATGAGAAAGCTTGACGATGAGGTTTTTCCGAACATTCGAATATCATACATGCACATAGAACTACTGAAGTGGCTCATCGACCACACGGATACACAAAAATGTTTGATTAATGATGTCAATGGCGAGTGTGTCAGGTTTTCATTTCGGTAGAGGTGCAAAGTTACTACAAGCTTAGAGACCCGGAGGAGCGAATGAACACTGATTTTGTCGTAAAATTCTACGAACGCCTCGACACCGGTCGGGTGATGGATTCATGGTGGAGAGAAGAAAAAAAATACACCAATCGGACCTACGACTGGTACTAGATGACCAACCTAGGGGAGCCGTATATCTATCTAATGTCTCTCATCTTCCGGTTGTATGGGGAGAAAGATTGTTCCAGGTTTTCATAGGCATGGATGCCTCTAGCTTACACAATGGCCATTTTCAAGAGAGATTTCAACTGGGGAGCCATCATTTCAAAGCATTTGAGCATCTACATACAACAGGCTCGGACGCCGAAAAAAGGAGACACTCCATCCTTCTACATGGATTCATATTTACTAGACATAATGTGCACCAAAAATGTCTTTGTCGGCATGAAATTGAGGTGGCACACCTCAAAAGTCTCGGTCCACGTTTACTTCGACGTATTATATGAGAACAGGTACAAAAAATCCTACTCCCTCATCTGTGATGAATTCATTGTACGCATTCATTTTATTCTTTTCAAGAAAGAATGTATAAGACTATCAGTTGCGGCTAAGAAGATGATATCAAAGGTTGGTCATTGGTATCCAGATGAGCACGATACCTACATCAGGGTTTTTGGGGCCACCAGAGCACCTCATATCCTACCAACACATTACCTCGACTGAATTTTCATGGGGGAAATCTTCTACCAGACCATTCTATAAGGTTACAATGCTACCCTAGTGAAAGACAAGAAGCGAGCATTTATACCTTATGGATTCCATATAGGTTTCTACCTAGTAAAAGACACCACTCAAGCAAATCAGGAAGGACTAATCCAATTAGAGTTATGCTTCCAGACCAGACATTTCTGCAAGAACGATCCAAAGGGTCTAGTCTTGAAACATGCGTCTCAAGTGTCATCCTGTTGGCCTTACATCCACGACAAGTTCGAATATGAGGTCTTCACTGAAACTGCTCAAGATTGAGATGAATTCGTTGTAAGGATGGTCGACCCTTAGATGATTAGATTGAGAGCCATGAGCCTGGATGAATAGGAAAAAATAATAGAACAATTGAATCAAGGAGCCCTCAGGGCTAGAGAAGAAATGATAGTGAACAAAGTAGTAGAAGCCCCCCAGGTAGCGGCTGAAGCAACAAAGATTTCCAGGGAAACCCCGGTGCAACATAGAAGTTCCCCTAAGGCTCAACACACGTGGGAGAGGCGGTTACTCATGTTAGAACATGCACAACAGATCATTGATCAACTGCAATATGACCTGAACATCATAAATATGCCAAGGCTCCCTACCGACAACCCAGATGGATGCCAGACGGGCCTGGGTGTCCCTGAATTCATAGATATTGATGAAATTATTGGTTTAGATGACCCTGTGTTCATGACACCACCGATCAGATTGTCGATAGGTGTTTCAACTCAGCTAGGGACTGTTGAAGCATCACAGGGGACCGATACATCAAACCCCTTAAGCGAGTTGATAAATATGTATGATGATGATGAGAGACCAAAAGTATCTCTTGTGACCCATGTGCATATCAAAGAAGAAAAGGGACCATGGAAGACATCTTCCCTTGTTCCCGACATTCAAATTCAGGAGGTTCCATAGAAAGAACAAGAAGTTGAGAGTGTCCTAGACACTAATTTGCCTGACGCACCGTAGACCCAAATAGATAGTATGAAGGATGAGCCAGGGTTAGACGAGCCAAAGAAAGAAGCCTCGTAGCAGGAAATCAACGTCTCAATGACCGATGAACAAGTAAGTACTGAGACTATCCCCGATGCCTCTATTTCAATCGGTACTCAAAACACCGATAAACGACAGACAGAAGCCGGGCCTTCGAAGCACAATGAGGAAGTTCAAGAACCCAATCTTGAACAAGTATATACCATCAGGAGTTTAGGGAAGACACTCACATGGGGGAATCAATAGATTTCTGAACCTATGGACGAAGTAGACAATAGACATGCTATAGCTTATGATCAGAAAAGGAGGGCTATCATCCAAAGAACCACCAAGAAGAGGAGGATCACTTTAGATCGCTCCATCCTCATCACTACGAAGGAGCATATAATCAACATAGAGAACGCTAAAACGTTCGAACTCATTGGCACAGGGATGTCAATCACAGATGTCACCCTGGACAGAGCTAAAATAGATGAAGAAGAGTTGGTCGCTGCCCTGAAGGAACTAGAATATTTGTGCTATTTGGATAAATACTATCAGGACACCACACATGCCACAGTGTACCTAAGGAGAGAATTCAAGGAGGCCTACAACAAGTTCACAAATGAATGACACCTATTCACTGTAAGGATATCCTAGCTCTAAGAATATACCCTCATGGAACTTGCGACGTGCAAAGATATGGAGTGGTGGTACGAGAAAGTGCAACAAGTCGTGGAAAGAATCGAGTATAGCAGGGCAGTGCAAAAGGGTCGAGATGCCAAATTTCATGACATCCGGGTGTTTAGATAAAGAAGCATTGACCACATTAAGAAATCAACTGAGTATTGGGAAAAAAAGGCACATGAGCCTCACCGGGAGATTCAAGAAAAATGGGACGAGTGCGAGAAGAGCTGGGTCAAAATCAACAAGGCAATGAAGGATATCAGACTACCCGAGTTTGGCATGCCCGAAGAATTTGTCGACTTGCGTGACATAGTCAAATCGCACACCGAGAAAGATTCATCATGGGTCAAAGAAATAGAAAAGGTGACAGACATGACGCCAGGTCAGGTGTGACAATTTATGGAACACCCGATTAAAGCTCGGGCTATGATGCAACAATTAAGTGCTAGTCTAGTCAAGTATCGAGCACATGCGGTAAAGATAAGAGATATTTACATGGCACTGATGGAACATCATAGATTCCCATATGCTAACACGTGTGATGATATTTTTAACCAGTGGGTAGAGTACGAGAAGAGTCACCCTCTTAAGTGATATCCTGAGATGACTCTTAGAAGAGCTGATAGAAGAGCACGCCACATGGAAAATTTTGTTTTACTTATCTGCACTTTAGCCGTTATTTTTAGTTAATTTTATTTTATAAATAGGAGCATCAACCAATTAGTTAAGGGTCGATGGTTGTTGCAAGAAACTCTCATTTTTTGGTTTTGTTAAGAACTATTTTGAAGCTGCCTTTAATTGAGAAGTCCTTCTGGACTAGAGACAAGTTTATGTTTTCATCAAATGCGTGTATGATTGGATGTGGAGAAGAACTATTTCCTATTTCGTCTCATGAATGGACGCAGTAATGAGTAAGAGCTATTAATCTATTGATAAGTTATCTGATGCAATGTTGTACAGTTCTTTATTTAATGATAAAAATGAATCTTTGTGTTATTATGTGATTGATGATTAGAGTTGAGTGAATTATTTTACTTGTCGTCATTTATCACATGCATGTTTTCTTTTGATAATTTGTATATCAGTCAGTAATTGGAATATTCACATGGTTAACATATTAGTACCAGGCTTCTGGTAGCCGATCATTGCCTTCACGCTAGAGTAAAGGGTTATCCCAATCTCAACCTCTTCTCCAGTAATCGAGTTTGTTCCCACTTTGTTACCTAGTTTGTTTATACCGTCTTTATCTTATATCAATTCCTATCTAAGAGAAAAACACAAAAAAGAGAACGTTCGAACTGGAGGAGAAAGCCATCAAAAGAAAACATAAATCCCATCGATTATTTCGGTTGTATCGCAAGATATGGAGAACCATTCCACCATTAAACACTGCAAAGTCTAATTGGGCCTTGGTGGCATATTTGGTTCCTGTTGTTGAGTTAAAGGGATTTAGGCCCCATCAACATAATTGGATCTAGAAGGAGGGCCTGAGAGTGAATGGATGAATACATATTCCATATAATATTTTAGACTTCTTGAAGATTCAAAACAACCCACATGCATGGGTATGCATTCCCAAGAAAACCCACACACATTTGGAGTACTCTTGAAATGAGTAACACACCCTAGCCCAAGGAAGAATGTCTGTACTTGGATATACCTTATTCTCTCCCTCACGAGGAATTGAATCAATTTAGAAGAATCACAAGAGCATACACCCGACATATCGGTGCGTTGTCCTTAGCTCTGATGATTCCTTGAAGACAAAAAATAAGAAGACCAGTGGTCAACACCCCGACCAAAATTTTGTGTGCATAGTAGAAGACCTAATAGATTTCACAATCACCAAAATTAAACATCCTCTTAATCTAATCCCTGAAACACCAGCCAACAATGTCTCTGAGCTGGACGATTTTTCAGAAGAGGAAGGGTTTAACTCAGAACACTCAGTTTCAGGATGTGAAGATATGGAAGTCATAATGACCATGATGAAGAGAGGGGAAAACCACCACAAAAAAATTAACCTTGGTTGTCCAGAGATGCTTTGGACATCCTTGGATGAGTACATACCCTTCCCTAACACCCAGAGAAATTACTTCCTAAATTTGACCTTGAAACTTCAGGATTTCCTGAAGACCATATCAAGAAATTCATACTAGCTATTAGACTTATGAATGTCCAACATGAAGACATAGTATGGAGGTTATTCCCCTACACTTTCGATAATTCAACTTCCACGTGGTATTTTATCTTACCTGTAGGATCCATAACAAGTTGGACAAAGTTTCAAAAAGATTATTTTAGATAAAATTGCAGAAGAGACTACTACAGGAGCTTTGATGGATGAGTTGTTCGTTGCCACCATGAGTTCAAAGGAAAGGGTCAAATACTTCAACCAAATATTCAAAACTATCTTAAATAAATTTCATCCTGAAGATAAACCTACTTAGGATTTTCAAATCAAAGTATATACTAATGCTCTCCCATCTTCTATTTCAATGTTTGTGAAGAGGGTTGGAAAACAAACCCTGGCTGAGAATTTTGAATAAGACAAAATGATAGAGTTCCAAATGAAAGGATGCAAAGAAATTCAGGTCTCCTTAGTTAAGAAATAATCTCAACCCCCTCCTCGGAGGGGACTATTTCTCACTAGACCCCTAGGGAAACAAGTAGAACAAGCTCATGAAAAGGTAAGTGGGGACATATAGGACCTACAACGCATGGTCAAGAAGTTGTCAAACAAAATAATAGACATGAAGAGAACTGGAGGGGAGGGAAACCAAGGCTAAAGGCCCTATACGCCTTTATTTAAAAGAAATCCACTGTTCAAAGTGATTGAACCTCCCCCAACCAACCTAAACATCGATCTGGGAAATGTAGCATCCGAATCTTTCTACACTTATCACCAAGAGAACCACTCTGAAAGAGACTGCCCTCAATGGGTGAATACCATGAATTTGATGTCCAATCGGTTTCTAGATGAGGTCTCCTTAATCGAACAACCAAGCGATTCAACTATAAATATCGCCGAACAGGAAGAGGCTGATCAACCAAAAGAAACATCCATGTTGATATGGGATCATGATGTACCTATGCCTTCTGATGACCTATGTGAAGTCCAAGAACCACCCACAAAAGTCTTGGTTGTGTAAACACGAAGTAGGGGTCAAATGGTCTCAGACAAACTTTCCCCTGCCCAACATTCGGGAGGAATATCAACTCCCAATCACTCGAAAGAACCTTTTTCTCCCCATAAGAACCCTATAAATATCCATTCGTGAGAATCTACCAAGATGGATTACAACATAGTAGAAGATTTGAAGAAGTTGAAGGATAATATATTAGTTATGGACATATGTAGAATCCCTTAGCAAAATGAATTCCTATTACAAGCTTTGAAATTAGTAGAAAATCCTACGACAGGCATTGATCAGGGAAGAAATCAAACTCCCATAGATCTAGGAAATAAACCAACTGTGAATTCCTGATCTAAAGATAAGAAGGGAAAAAATTTTGTCCCACCATTCCTTTTAACATTCAAAGTCTTCAATAGAAACCTCCATAACTGTTTGGTCGATTCAGGAGCATCCTCTAATGTTATGCCACTGTCTATTTGCAAAAAACTAAATGCAGTTCCTCTCAAAAGAGATAAACATGTAATACAACTAGACAGAACCCAGGTGAAGGTCATGGGATAACTCAAAGATGTAATGATCATAATAGCAACACATCCTAAATTTGTGCAAGTGATTGACATCATTGTACTAGATATCCTAGAAGCTTATGGATTATTATTAAGCCAAGACTGGTCTGAGAAGTTAAAAAGATACTTTAGTACAGGCTGGGCTCACCTTTGGTTACCATTAAAGGGGCATAAAAACATGATCAAAATCGATAGGGAAATATATCTAAAACATATTGTTACTGATCTAGAAACCCTAAACGAGACCTCATCGACAGATTTCCCTGTGCTAGGAAATTACTCCCGTGCTTCCTTCTTTAGGAACTTCTCCCCTCTCTAGTATAATGTTCCCCTTACCCAAAACTCTGAAATGGATTTTCGGGAGGAACTGACGACGACGACAGAAGAAACCCTTTTCTGCCAAGAACCCGCGTTAGAAATCACAGAACAAATAGGAGGAAAAGAGGAAAGTGACAGGAAAGAAGAAGATGAAAGATTATGCCCACAAGTTTGGACCTTATACTTTGATGGCTCTAAATTGCAAGAAGGGTCTGCGGCAGGGTGCATCCTCATTAATTCTAAAGGTAAACAGAATTTTCTATCCCGTAGACTTGAGTTTGAGTGCACAAACAATACCGTCGAGTATGAAGCTCCAGTACAGGGGCTAAAGAAAGCCATAGACCTAAACGTCAAAGAATTAAATTTTTTTCATAGATTCTGAAATCATTGTTAGACAAGTAAGGAATACTATAAATTGCAACTCCCCGCACCTAAAGAATTACCAACAAGAAGTGCACATGTTAATAGAGCAATTTGAAGCTTTCAACATTACAACAATTCCTAGAGCAAATAACATTCTTGTTGATTCCCTGGCCACCATTTCTTCAAGCCTGTCACCTCTGGAAGATTATTAAGCCTCCCATTTCATTGTGGATCTACTCTACAAGCCATCAGTGCCCAACAACATTTCTAATTGGAAGGTCTTTGAAGGAGATGAATAGATCATAAACTTTCTGACTAACCAAGATAATTTCAAAGACTTGGCTATTGATGATGAAGTATTCTGGGAACAATCCACAGAGGTCGATCCTCAGACAGATCAAAATATCACACAATTCCAAAGGGAATAGCTAATTTAGATAACCTTTTTGACCTAAAAGAAGGATTTAAGGGGTCAAAAAATGCAAAGACCGACAGTTCCTGTCCTATGCATGAAACCATAAATCTCGGAACCCCGGAAAACCCAAAAACATAAACCTCGGTAATACAATATCTAAAGAGAAAAGAAATGCTTATATCAAACTCTTCATACATTATCAAGATGTCTTTGCATGGTCCTACCAAGACCTGAAAACTTATGATACTCCTATCATTCAACACACCATCCCGTTAAAACCCGAAGTGAAACCCTTTCAACAGAAGCTCTGAAAGTAGCACCCATCCCTGGAGCCTCTAATGTGTCAGGAGTTAAAGAAACTACTCAATTCCAATAACATTTTTCAAGTTAGACACTCTGCATGGGTACAAAATTTAGTTCCTATAAGGAAAAAGTATGGGGATATTCGCCTATGCGTAGATTTCGAAAATCTCAACAGGGCTTCAGAAAAGGACAACTACCCAGTCCCACCAATGAAGCAACTATTGTAGAGTGTGTCTGGATCTAAGATTTTCTCCCTACTAGATGGTTTCTCAAGTTACAACCAAGTTCTAGTTTTAGAAGAAGACTGCTTGAAAGCTACCTTCCAAACCAAGTAGGGAACTTTCTCTTACAAATGTGTGCCTTTTGGGTTAATCAATACAGGAGAAACCTTCTAGAGGGCCATGGACATAGAATTTCGGGGAATAATCAACAAGTCTATAGTAGTATACTTGGACGACGTGTCTGTCTATTCAAAGAACAAAGAAGACCACATCCAAAACTTAACCCAAATTTTCGAAAGGTGTAGGAAATACAGAATATCTTTAAACCCTAAGAAAACTATTTTCAGTGTCGAGGAAGGTAAGTTGTTATGCCACATCATATATCAAGAAGGAATTCACATAGACCCAGAAATAATTAAGGCTATAGCTCAGCTTCCATTGCCTCACAACAAGAAGGCTATGCAATCGTTCTTTAGGAAAATCAATTTTGTGAGGAATTTCACTCCCGATTTCGTGGAAAACATCAAACCTCTACAAAAAATGATTCGTAAGGATGATGAGTTTAAGTGGGATGATGAATGGAAGAAATCGTTCAGAAATATAAAAAATACAATCTCTCAATCCCCAATACTAAGAAGTCCCAATTTCAATAAAGATTTCTTCCTCTATACTTTCGCCTCCGACCAGTCGTTAGCCACGATATTAAATTATATGGATGATGAAAAAAACAAAGCTCTGATATCGTTCATGAGCACTAATATTCAGGGGGGAAAACTAAATTATCCTACTATAGATAAATAGGCTTATGTGGTTTATAAGGCATCAAAACATTTTAGATCTTACATCCTCAAGAACCACACCAAAGTAATTGTACCTCACCCTGTCGTCCGATCCCTATTTACTCAACAGGAGATGGGGGAAAGAAGAGGAAATTGGATGGCAGTAGTTCAAGAATTTGATATAGATATAAAACCTGCTAAACTAGTTAAAGGACAAGGGTTATGCAAACTGCCAGCTAAATGTCAATATCAAGTAAATGAAGACCCTGGATGGGAGAACGAAATGGAATTATGGTGTGGTTAAGCTTCATATGTTTCCCTAGGACAAGAGTCTTGGTATGAGAAACTGAATTATCTCCTACACCATGGGACCTATCCAGAAAACCTCAACCCTAGGGAAAGGAGAGCTCTCAGGTTAAAATATTCATAATATCACCTCATAAATTCGGTACTCTTCTAGGTTAATTATGATGGGGTACTTTTGAGATGCCTCGAACATGAAGACCTAGAAAAAGTTATGAAGGAGCTCCATGATGGCCCTGTCGGCGAACATTTTGTAGGAGACACCACCGCTCATAAAATATTGAGGGATGGATGTTATTGGCCTACTTTGTTCAAGGACGCTCACACATACGCTAGAAACTGTAAAACTTGTCAAATAAGTGCTGGGAGAGAGAAGAGAGAAGTGGTCCGACTCCAACCAGTGACCGGTTCTAGTCCTTTCGAGCAATGGGGGTTAGATATCATAGGAGAAATTACACCAAGTTATTGGAAACAACATAAGTACATAATTACTTCCATCGATTACTTCATGAAATGGGTAGAGGCCATCCCTCCAACTCATGTAAACGAGAAGGTGGTAATCCAATTCATAGAACAACAACTAATCACTAGGTTCAACATCCCTTCTCTCCTAGTTTTTGATAATGCAACATGATTTTCTTCCACCCTATTAATGAATTTTTCTCTAGACAAAGGAATCATAATTAGGTACTCTGCAAATTACTATCCACGGGGAAACAAAGTGGAAGAATCAACTAATAAGAACCTAGTGAGGATATTAAATAAAACGGTTGCAGACAACCAAAGGAATTGGCATAATTCACTTTATAACGCTTTATGGGCCGATAGAGTTACACCCAAGGAAGCTATAGGGAATTACCCATACTTTCTGGTATATGGGAAATAAGCCATTCTCCCGAATGGGCTATATCTTACATCCCTTCTACTCGCTCAAAATTCGAGAGGGCAACCCTCATCAAACTTATAACAAAGAATCGACACCCTGCCCATATTATAATAAGAAAGGGATA
This sequence comes from Picea engelmannii, assembly GCA_009831015.1. Lineage (NCBI taxonomy): Eukaryota > Viridiplantae > Streptophyta > Pinopsida > Pinales > Pinaceae > Picea > Picea engelmannii. The sequence goes on from ML809885.1 coordinate 57,082, forward strand.
AAGTTAAATCAAAGTTCCTATCTCACCAGTAGATAGTTAAAAGGTGGTTTGATAAGTATAAGGATAAAGAGAAGAATTTTGAAGTAGGGGACTTAGTATTAAAGTGGGACAGAGCAAATGAGCCTAAAGGAAAACATTATAAGTTTCAAAATCTATGGCTCAGACCTTTCCAGGTGGCCGAGAAGATTGGATCAGGAACGTATCAACTGCAGAATATGAGGGGGGAACCTAACTCCATCCCAGTGAATGTCCAAGCCCTAAAACAATATTTTCATTAAATCTAAAAAAAAAAAAATGTTTATTTCTTGATGCGTCGATTTATCTTTTTTCCAATCATACTTTTTTGTTTTATATTTTGCGATCGTACTTCTCCGATTTTGAAATATTTTGTTTAGAAAGACAATGGTTTACCTCAAATCATGCAACATGGAATTTGATTCATGTACAAACACAAGAAACACTGAGGAACCCGTGTTCATCTCAAGGGATTCTTTATCTAACCTACGCAGATGAACAACTTTGGATAAATGCGGAAGTGTCTTCTTAGTGGCCTGGTAAAAACTTGAGGGAAAAACGGTAAGAAGGAAAGGAATACATGCACCTTAGAGACAAAGCTAGTGACTTTCACCTTAACCATCTCATTTTTTCAAATAACAGACATCCTCCTTTCTCGCTCCCTCAGGGAATTCTGCCAAAATAAAGGTTAAAAATGTTGAAATAATGTAACTGCAACATGTATTCTAATTATTATTGTTGTATTATTCATTATATCAATCCCCTATTGCGGATTGATCATGTCAGCTATTGTAAAACACCAAATCCCCTTTTGTGGATTGGTCAAAACATAATTGTAATAGGAAGAAAAAGAAGTCGGCCCCAGAATATATTAAAGAGGCCTAGAATATATTAAAGGTGGTTATAACCACCCAGAAGAAGAAGGTGACCTTGCTAGTGAAGAGACACCTCCATCCACACATGCCAGAGTTGTATAAATAAGGAAGCTAGTGCCTCACTTAGACACACACTCACTTGTCCATTGAGAAGCAAGTTTCGGAGCTATAGAGAGAG
>ML809885.1:61986-72630 GCA_009831015.1 Picea engelmannii
AAGGACCTGGCAATTTCTCTGGTGGACGTAGCCCACACTGGGTGAACCACGTAAATCTGTGTCTCTCTTGTATTGTGTGTCTTCTGTGTTTTGTTTATGCATTTGTTTTATTTTATTGCTCCGCGGTCCTGTTTTTATAACATAATGATCACAAGAGGATAACATAACGAAGTTTACATGATATGGATTGGGATCAGCGAAGAAAATATAATTGCCTATGTAATCATTAGTTATCATAGGCTCAATTTGGTTTGTAAACTGATCATAAAATTCAGATTCATACCTATCTCTGGAATACTCTACCAATATTAAAGAATTCAGATTTGACTTTAAAATAAACTCACATGCTTGTTGTTGTTCCAATTTTGTTTCACACTCATAACCTTCATGCTCAAAATCTGAGCCATACTGCCATTCTGTTGGCTTAGGTAGATGCGGATTTTCAAAGACAGCCTGCTCTTGGGTCCTCCTGGAAGCACAAATGTTATCCTCGACCTCTTGAGAATCTTCAAACAAACTCATTAACGATGAAGATTTCCTTTCCAGCAGGAAAAGCACGAGCTCTGAATACTAAGCCATAACATAGTATACCATGGAAACAATAGTTGTTGGCCGGATCTCCAAAGGTATGTCATAATATATCCTGTAGAACCTTCTGTTGAAGATAGGCAAAGCTTCGTCCTGCTCTCTCTTCAAAGCATAAAATTCAGCGAGGTATGAATCCAATGATTTGTTCTTACTCGAATGCTTGGAGAAAACATTAGAGAATTTGATCCAAGAGCCAATGGAGTCAGCTCTTAGACCCTTAAACCATATTGCAACATCTTTGATCAACGAATTAGAGAAAAATCTCATGATCACTTCTTCATGAATAATCTCGAACCGATCAATAAAATCCTCAAAGCATTCCAAGTGCCTCTCAGCTGAAACTGGGTTCTCTCCAGAAAACCGAGGAAGATATTCAAAACAATCAAGGGGGTAAGGATGAAGGGAATAGGGCAGCCTCAAAGGCCTGGACATATTCATCCTAATTTTAATTTGAAAGGCAGTGGGATGATTATGAAACTTAATAGGTTGATGAGAATGTTTATCAGTAATGTGAAAAGGTGTTGGAATCTGAGAAGGTTTGGAATCAATTTCAACGTCCACAAAGTCAGAAGGGTTATTAGATTCAAGAGGGAATGGAATGCAGAACTCATATTTATGAACATGGTGAGGTAAATCTATTGAATCTACTTCTTTAGTACAAGCAAGATGCAAGTTTTCTTTTTTTAAGGTTGGGTATATATAGGAAGAATGATTATTTTCTGAATATACAAAATAGAAAATTATTCTCTTTACATGCGAAGGAAAAAGCATGAAAGAGGTGATAAAGAAATACAATAGTTCATGAAGAAAACTAATGAACTGATACCTGGAATTGAAATTTAACCTCTTCATCTTCTGTCAACTGGATCCTCCCCAGTGGAGTCTTTAATCATGGAGTCGCCAACAATTTTCTGATTAACAGAGTCGCCACTGAATCTGTCCTTCATGGAGTCGCCAGATATATGATTACAACCAATATAATGTCCAGGATTTTTCTATCATCAAAGATGGATCTATGTCATCTCCCAAGGAAGCTGAGCTTCAATCTCCTCTCCCCGGCAATGGCGCCAATTTGTTTTCACTCCAAGAAACTCTTTGGGGTTGTAGGCCAAATATGCTTGGTAACTCAAGAATATGGTAAATTTGGTATGCTTGGAACAATGGGATAACTCAATAGCTAATGAGAAGAACAACTTATCATGCATTCTAATAAGACAATGCTTTTAGAAATCAATGATCAGATAGAGTAATTGAAATAGGGTATGAAGAACACTAGTCTAGATAACCAAGTACATTAACATGCAGGGTCATACAAGATAGTAAGAGATCCTTTAATTCAAATTCATGAGCTAAATAAGAACATAACAGTTCTTAAAAGATGAGCTAAAATGAATCAAAGTACAGAGTAATGCAACACATGAATATATTTGACATTCACAACAAAAGAAGACTATGATTCTACTATCAAGATAAGAGTCTAAGTACATGAGCCAAAATGTATCCAGGATTGAACCCCCAGAGTCCTATTATGTCTTGAGCTTTATAGTTCTACAATACAATTTTTAGATCCTAAAAGAATGGATCAAATATGCTAAAGATAGAAAGTCAAAACTAATTTACAAAATATAAGGAATGATCCTCAAAATGAGGTCAATTCCACATTTCATGGTCTTTAGATAATGTAGAGTCCTTGTGCAGTGCAGATAAGCCTTCCAAGGTCGTTTGATGAATTTTGAAGAAGATGAGATTCAAATTTGCTGAGTTTGGAAAAAACCCTGATTTGTTGCCTCCAAAAAAGGTATCAAAACCAACTTGAATACCTTTTATAACCCTTTTACATCAAAAGTGGATCTTAGATCTGACTCTATAATTCAACATCTATCCATTAAAAGAGTTTTCAAGAGATTCAGATTAGTAAAAATTCAATCTGGGTGAAATTACTCTTTCTCTGGCCATCTCAGGTTTCACCAGCTATTTTGCCTTAAGATTTGCTAGTTAGCTATTGAAAGCTCTAATTTTCATCAGCTAACTGGTTATAATTCCAACTTCTGCGTTGGTGAAAACTTTGTTTTATCTTTGAGAATAAATTATGTAGAGTAGCAATGATCCTTCATAGAGTGTTAGATTCTTTAGTAGGTGCATAATAAAGTGTTGTTGACATTTGATGTTTAAACCTCAGGTGACCTGGAATGAAAAGGAAATCCAAATACATAATTGCTGATATCTATGGCCGGAATTTGATAGCAGTGCAAGAAGGATCTTCTTGCTAGGAAATATGGGTATTCCTAGCATTATCTTGATCAATCTTCTTTGATCATTTCCTCAAGCAGAAAAATACCAAATTCCTGGCAGATTCATTGAAGCTCATCCAAAGTAATTTGTGTGCTTCCGTCGTTAATGCTTTTTTTCAACGGAAGGATTGGAGGGGTTGAGATGGCACAAAAAGAAACGATTTTTGTTGCCATGTGAAACTTCAAGAAATTATGAGTGGCATGTATAATAAATGTAAAATGATAATGTTGTTTCTCCTTTGCAAGAGCTGATACAACTACAGCAATAGGAAGAACTTCTCCCTTTGTGCCAAAAATCCATAAACACAGCTCTAGGTCGTTTATGAATGGAATCCTGGATCTCCATGCACATAGATTATACAAGAGAAATGGAGATTCAGGCCAACCATGTAATATAGGAAGATCTATTACTAAATCCGTTAAGGGACATGAACTAAGATGCTAGCAATCTATCCGCCGAGAAACCCAACGCTCCATGAAAAGTGGCCACATCCAATGTGTTAAGAAACAGAAAAGGTCTCCACAATTGGTTCCTTTTCATCGATCCAAGATTTTCCTACAAGATAAATCACCTACTCAAATAAATAATGATTTGTCGATGAGATCTTTCTCTGACCATCGCGTGCCAATCTGAATTGACAGGGGGTTTACTTGGCGGTCTGCAAGTCTTTTAATAAAAATTCGACATCTGCAATACGTGGAGATTATCTACATTTTTCTAGTTGCTATAAATACTTCGCACACGATGTGTAATGACAGGTAACATCATTGCGTTAGACCTATTACTGCAATTTAGCAAAAACCATGAGCTAGGGGAGACAATACACTTAAATCTCGGAGGACACAGAGGATATATGTCGAATTGTGAGGCTCGGAACAGGTGTGATTTGGAGTTGATTGAGATAAAACAAATCTTTTAACCGATTATAACCAAAAACGCAGGCTTGATTATAGCTGAGAACTCAAACATAATGCAACATAGATAATTGAACTCGGTCTTGAAAGAATCTGAACTACCTGAAGACTCGGGTTGTTTTGAATTTGAATGACAAATGTAATGATACCATCTTACCTCACCGATTCTTTCAATTTTCAGCGGTTATCACTTCATGATTGCGCCAGCTGACAGCTAGATTGTGCGAAAGCACGGGGCTTTCTTTTTTCCACCTTGAAACGTTTTCGGTAGTTAACTGGGCTTTATGTTTCTCTTTTTAAACACCGAAAACCAAGGCTTTCGGTGGTTAATGAATGTTTCACAGGTTCGCCTAAACCACCAAAACCTGAAATTCTCCCTTTTGCTTAAGAAAATCAAATCCAATGTTTGTTCCAAGATTATTTACAAACAAGAGACTCTTTAACAAGCCTATAAAAATTTACAAATAATTTTTTGGACATCTCCCTATCACCTAAAATTGACCATTTTGACTGTGCTAGTTTAGGAGATAACAACTGGCTCCTACTCGGGGATGGAATCGGTATTTTGTTTAGTCCATTGGGCTATGGAGTCATCTGGCCTGTGCCACTGTTCCTCTGCAAACCTGCAGCCTTCCTGTAGCTTGTCTGTAGCCTGCCTGCTTATTCATGAACTGAAGAACTGAAAAAGATCTAGTTGCTTGTATGACACGCTTATTCTTCTACCTACTCCTACACTAACTAACCATACTGCCTCTTATCAGGTGAATTCATGTTTCCAATGAAGCCATGTAAGGAACTGATTTACTGACATCATGCTAGATCTCGACATGAAAAAATAATGGAAGCCATAGCAAATAAAAATGTGATTGAACAGATAATCAGACTAGCTTTCATCTATCAAGAATATTTTAACATTCATATTGTTCATGGATTCAAGAAAATCAGCAATAGGGTCATGAAAGACATAATGAAATACCTCTCCTTGCTGTTGGTCCAACTAAGAACTGAAAAGTTGTTACTGTTGTTGGTACTACTGGCTACTTTCACTGATCTCAGTGTTCAATGTGGACTGCTCAGTATTTGCTACAGAAAAATGTATGATCAACTGATGATCTAAAATTTTATGTTCCCTTTCATCGTTTTCTTGTAATTTGAATTTCTCATTATGATGTGTTGGCCTATTGCAGTCGATAATTTCTGAGAGAGAAGAGGTAATATGTTATTGATATTCTATATTGTTGCCTTCTTCCTCATCAACAACCTTTATATTAGAGTCTGAAACAAAGGGTTCAAAAGGAAGATAGTCCTCTTGATATTCCTTATGAAGATAAGATGATTTATGCAAATTATGTTCCTCATGATCGCTGTAACTTCCTTCCATTTTCCAATCTGTAAACTGAAGACTATCTTTGTTGATTTCTATTGGCTTTTGAGCAAAGGACAACTTCTCATCTTCACAAATCTTTAAATCTTCTTCTTCAGAATAATGATCACAAGAGGATAACGTAACAGGGTTTACATGATATGGATTGGGATCAGCTAAGAAAATATAATTTCCTATGTAATCATTAGTTATCATAGGCTCAATTTGGTTTTTAAACTGATCATAAAATTCAGATTCATACCTGTCTCTGGAATACTCTACCAATATTAAAGAATTCGGATATGACTTTAAAATAAACTCACATGCTTGATGTTGTTCCAATTTTATTTCACACTCATAACCTTCATGCTCAAAATCTGAGCCATACTGCCATTTTGTTGGCTCAGGTAGATGTGGATTTTCAAATTCAGCCTGCTCTTGGGTCCTCCTGGAAGCACAAATATTCTCCTCCACCTCTTGAGCATCTTCAAACAAACTCATTAACGATGAAGATTTCCTTTCCAGAAGGAAAAGTACGAGATCTGAATTATGAGCCATAACATAGTATACCATGGCAACAATCTCCGTGGGTTGGATCTACAAAGGTATGTCATAATATATCCTATAGAACCTTGTGTTCAAGATAGGAAAATATTTTTCCTGCTCTCTCTTCAAAGCATAAAAGTCAACGAGGTATGAATCTAATGATTTGTTCTTACTCCAATGCTTGGAGAAAGCATTAGAGAATTCGATCCAAGTGCCAATGGAGTCAGTGCTTAGACCCTTAAACCATATTGCAACATCTTTGATCAACGACTTAGAGAAAAATCTCATGATCACGTCTTCATGAATAATCTCGAACCGATCAATAAAATCCTCAAAGCATTCCAAATGCCTCTCAGCTGAAACTGGGTTCTCTTCGAAAAACCGAGGAAGATATTCAAAACAATCAAGGGGGTAAGGATGAAGGGAATAGGGCAGCCTAAAAGGCCTGAACATCTTCATCCTGATTTTAATTTGAAAGGCAGTGGGTTTCTTATGAAACTTAATAGGTTGATGATAAAGTTTATCAGTAATGTGAAAAGGTGTTGGAATCTGAGAGGGTTTGGAATCAATTTCAACGTCCACAAAGTCAGAAGGGTTATTGGATTCAAGAGGGAACAGAATGCAGAACTCATATTTATGAACATGGTGAGGTAAATATATTGAATCTACTTCTGTAGTACAAGTTGGCTGCAAGTTTTCATTTTTTAAGGTTGGGTATATACAGGAAGAATGATGGTTTTCTGAATATATAAAAAAAAAATGATTCTCTTTACATGCAAAGGGAAAAGCATGAAAGAGGTGGTAAAGAAATACAACAGTTCATGAAGCAAACTAATGAACTGATGCCTGGAATTGAAATTTAACCTCTTCATCTTCTGTCAACCAAATCCTCCCCAGTGGAGTCTTTAATCATGGAGTCGCCAACAATTTTTTGATTAACGGAGTCGCCACTGAATCTGGCCTTCATGGAGTCCCCAGATAGATGATTACAACCAATATAATGTCCAGGATTTGTCTAACATCAAAGTTGGATGTATTTTGTCTCCCAAGGAAGCTGAGCTTCAATCTCCTCTACCCAGCAACGGTGTCAATTTGTTATCACTCCAAGAAACTCTTTGGGGTTGTAGGCCAAAGATTCTTGATAACTCAAGAATATGGTAAATTTGGTATGCTTGGAACAATGGGATAACTCAATAGCTAATGAGAAGAACAACTTATCATGCATTTGAATAAGACAATTCTTTTAGAAATCAATGATCAAATAGAGTAATTGAAATAGGGTATGAAGAACACTAGTCTAGATAACGAAGTACATTAACATGCAGGGTCATACAAGATAGTAAGAGATCCTTTAATTCAAATTCATGAGCTAAATAAGAAGATAACAGTTCTTAAAAGATGAGCTAAACTGAATCAAAGTACAGAGTAATGCAACACATGAATAAATTTGACATTGACAACAAAAGAAGATTGTGATTCTATTATCAAGATAAGAGTCTAAGCACATGAGCCAAAATGTATCCAGGATTGAACTCCCAAAGTCGTATTATGTCTTGAGATTTATAGTTCTACCATACAGTTTTCAGATCCTAAAAGAATGGATCAGATATGCTAAAGATAGAAAGTCAAAACTCATTTAAAAAAGATAAGGAATGATCCTCAAAATGAGGTCAACTCCACATTTCATGGTCTTCGGATAATGTAGATTCCTTGTGCAGTGCAGATAAGCCTTCGAAGGATGTTTGATGACTTTTGAAGAAGATCAGATTCGAATTTGCTGAGTTTGGAAAAAACCCTGATTTGTTGCCTCTAAAAAAGGTATCAAAACCAACTTGAATACCTTTTATAACCGTTTTACATCAAAAGTGGATCTTAGATATGAATATATAATTCAACATCTATCCATTAAAAGAGTTTTCAAGAGATTCAAATTAGTAAAACTTCGATCTGGGCGAAATTACTCTTTCTCTGGCCATCTCACATTTCACCAACTATTTTGCCTTAAGATTTGCTAGTTAGCTGGTGAAAGCTTTGCTTTTCATCAGCTAACTGGTTATAATTTCGCCTTCTGCACTGGTGAAAGCTCTGTTTTATCTTTGAGAAGAAATTATGCAGAGTAGAAATGATCCTGCATAGAGTGTTAGATTCTTTAGCAGCTGCATAATAAAGTGTTGTCGACATTTGATGTTTAAACATGAGGTGACCTACAATGAAAAGGAAATCCAAATAATCAATCGTTGATATCTATGGCCGGAATTTGATAGTAGCGCAAGAAGGATCTTCTTGCTAGGGCATATAGGTATTCTTATCATTATCTTGATCAATCTTCTTTGATCATTTCCTCAAGCTCAACAATACCAAATTCCTGGCAGATTCGCTGAAGCTCATCCAGAGTAATTTGTGTGCTTCCATCGTTAATGTTTTTTTTCAACGGAAGGATTGGAGGGGTTGAAATGACACAAAAAGAAATGTTTTATGTTTCCATGTGCAACTTCAAGTACTTATGAGTGACATGTATAATAAATGTAAAATGATAATGTTGTTGCTCCTTTGCAAGAGCTTATACAACTACAACAACAGGAAGAACTTTGCCCTTTGTCCCAAAATGCCATAAACACAGCTCTAGGGCATTTATGAATGGCATCCTAGATCTCCATGCATAGAGATTATAAAAGAGCAATGGAGATTCGGGCCAACCATCTAATATAGGAAGCTCTATTATTGAATCCGTTAAGGGACATGAACTAAGATGCTAGCAATCTGTCCGACGAGAAACCCAATGCTCCATGAAAAGTGGCCACATCCAATGTGTTAAGAAATAGAAAAGGTCTCCACAATTGGTTATTTTTCATTGATCTATGATTTTCCTGCAAGATTAATCACCTGATCAAATAAATAATGATCTTTCGATGAGATCTTTCGATGAGATCTTTCTCTGACCATCACATGCCAATCTGAATTGACTGGGGGTTTACTTGGCGGTCTGCAAGTATTTTAACAAAAATTCGACATCTGGAATATGTGGAGGTTATTCGCATTTTTCTACTTGCTATCAATACTTTGCACATGATGTGTAATGACAGGTAACATTGATGCCTTAGACCTGTTCCTGCAATTTAGCAAAACCTGCGAGCTAGGGGAGACAATACACTTAAATCTCGGAGGACAAAGAGGATATATGTCGAATTGTGAGGCACAGAACATGGGTGACTTGGAGTTGATTGAGATAAACCAAATCTTTTAACCGATTATAACCAAAAACGCAGGCTTGGTTATAGCTAAGAACTCAAACATAATGAAACTGAGATAATTGAACTCGAGCTTGAGATAATTTGAACTACCTGAAGACTCGGGTTGTTTTGAATTTGAATTACAGATGTAATGATACCATCTTACCTCACCGATTATTTTAATTTTCGGCGGTTATCACTTCATGATTGCGCCAGTTGACAGCTAGATCGTGTGAAAGCACGGAATTTCTTTTTTCCACCTTGAAACGTTTTCGGTAGTTAGTTGGGATTTATGTTTCCCTTTTTAAACACCGAAAACCAAGGCTTTCGATGGTTAATGAACGTTTCACAGGTTTTCCTAAACCACCGAAACCTGAAATTCTCCCTTTTGCTTAAGAAAATGAAATCCAATGTTTGTTCCAAGATTATTTACAAACAATAGACTCTTTAACAAGCCTATAAAAATTCAAAAATATTTTTTTGGACATCTCCCTATCACCTAAAATTGACCATTTTGACTGTGCTAGTTTAGGAGATAAAAAATGGCTCCTACTTGGGGATGGAATCCTCCCAGTGAGGTTCCAAGAACAAGCAGACCCGTGCCTTTCCATTTAACTTGAAAATTATGCCACCTTCTCAACAATCATTTACCATTTGTATTGTGTTTAGTCCATTGGGCTATGGAGTCATCTGGCCTGTGCCACTGTTCCTCTGCAAACCTGCAGCCTGCCTGTAGCTTGTCTGTAGCTTGCCTGCTTATTCATGAACTTAACAACTGAAAAATATCTAGCTGCTCGTATGACGAGCTTATTATTCTACCTACTCCTACACTAACCAACCATACTGCCTCTTATCAGGGGAATTCATGTTTCCAATGAAGCCATGTAAGTAACTGATTTACTGATATCATGCTAGATCTCGACCCAAAAAATAATGGAAGCCATAGCAAATAAAAATGTGTTTTGAACAGATAATAAGACCCGCTTTCATCTATCAAGAATATTTTAACATTCATACTATTCATGGATTCCATAAAATCAGCAATAGGGTCATGAAAGACATAATGAAATACCTCTCCTTGATGTTGGTCCAACTGAGAACTGAAATGTTGTTGTTGGTGCTGGTACTGTTGGCTAGTTTCACTGACCTCAGTGTTGAATGTGGACTGCTCAGTATTTTCTACAGAAAAATGTATGATCAATTGATGATCTAAAAGTTTTTTGTTCCCTTTCATCATTTTCCTGTGATTTGAATTTCTCATTATGATGTGCTGGCCTATTGCAGTCGACAATTTCTGAGAGAGAAGAGGTAATATGTTCTTGATCTTCTATATCACTGTCTTCTTCCTCATTAGTAACCTTTATATCAGAGTCTGAAACAAAGGGTTCAAAAGGAAGATAGTCCTCTTGATATTCCTTATGAAGATAAGATGATTTATGCAAATTATGTTCCTCATAATTGTTGTAACTTCCTTCCATCTGCCAATCTATAAAATGAAGACTGTCTTCGTTGATTTCTATTGGATTTTGACCAAAGGACAACTGCTCATCTTCACAAATCTTTAAATCTTCTTCTTCAGAATAATGATCACAAGAGGATAACATAACAGGGTTTACATGATATGGATTGGGATCAGCTAAGAAAATATAATTGCCTATGTAATCATTAGTTATCATAGGCTCAACTTGGTTTGTAAACTGAACATAAAATT
>ML809885.1:80684-115941 GCA_009831015.1 Picea engelmannii
GGAATCTGAGAGGGTTTGGAATCAATTTCAACGTCCACAAAGTCAGAAGGGTTATTGGGTTCAAGAGGGAATGGAATGTAGAACTCATCTTTATGAACATGGTGAGGTAAATCTATTGAATCTACTTCTGCAGTAAAAGCAGGCCGCAAGTTTTCTTTTTTTAAGGTTGGGTATATACAGGAAGAATGATGATTTTCTGAATATACAAAACAGAAAATGATTCTCTTTACATGCTAAGGGAAAAGCATGAAAGAGGTGATAAAGAAATACAACAGTTCATGAAGCAAACTAATGAACTGATACCTGGAATTGAAATTTAACCTCTTCATCTTCTGTCAACTCGATCCTCCCCAATGGAGTCTTTAATCGTGGAGTCTCCAACAATTTTCTGATTAACGGAGTCGCCACTAAAAAAATTCTTCATGGAGTCACCAGATATATGATTACAACCAATATAATGTCTAGGCTTTGTCTATCATCAAATATGGATCTATGTCGTCTCCCAGGGAAGTTGAGCTTCAATCTCCTCTCCTCGACAACGAGGACAATTTGTTATCACTCCAAGAAACTTTTTGGGGTTGTAGGCCAAAGATGCTTGGTAACTCAAGAATATGGTAAATTTGGTATGCTTGGAACAATGGGATAACTCAATAGATAATGAGAAGAACAACTTATCATGAATTCGAATAAGACAATGATTTTAGAAATCAATGATCAGACAGAGTAATTGAAATAGGGTATGAAGAACCCTAGTCTAGATAACCAAGTACATTAACATGCAGGGTCATACATGATAGTAAGAGATCCTTTAATTCAAATTCATGAGCTAAATAAGAAGATAATAGTTCTTAAAAGCTGAGCTAAACTGAATCAAAGTACAGAGTAATGCAACACATGAATAAATATGACATTGACAACAAAAGAAGACTGTGATTCTATTATCAAGGTAAGAGTCTAAGTACATGAGCCAAAATGTATCCAGGATTGAACCCCTAGAGTCCTATTATGTCTTGAGCTTTATAGTTATACAATACAGTTTTCAGATCCTAAAAGAATATATCAGATATGCTAAAGATAGAAAGTCAAAACTAATTTACAAAAGATAAGGAATGATCCTCAAAATGAGGTCAATTCCACATTTCATGGTCTTCAGATAATGTAGATTCCTTATGCAGTGCAGATAAGACTTCCAAGGTTGTTTGATGACTTTTGAAGAAGATGAGATTTGAATTTGCCGAGTTTGGAAAAAACTCTGATTTGTTGCCTCCAAAAAAGGTATCAAAACCAACTTGAACACATTTTCTAACCATTTTACATCAAAAGTGGATCTTAGATCTGACTCTATAATTCAACATCTATCCATTAAAAGAGTTTTTAAGAGATTCAAATTAGTAAAACTTTGATCTGGGTGAAATTACTCTTTCTCTGGCCATCTCAAGTTTCACCAACTATTTTGCCTTGAGATTTTCCAGTTAGCTGGTGAAAGCTCTGCTTTTCATCAGCTAACTGGTTATAATTCCGACTTCTGCACTGGTGAAAGATTTGTTTTATCTTTGAGAATAAATTATGCAGAGTAGCAATGATCCTGCATAGAGCGTTAGATTCTTTAGCAAGTGCATAATAAAGTGTTGTCGACATTTGATGTTTAAACCTCAGGTGACCTGCAATGAAAAGGAAATACGAATACACAATTGTTGATATCTATGGCCAGAATTTGATAGCAACACAAGAAGGATCTTCTTGCTAGGGCATATGGGTATTCCTATCATTATCTTGATCAATCTTCTTTGACCATTTCCTCAAGCTCCACAATACCAAATTCCTGGCAGATTCGCTGAAGCTCATCCAGAGTAATTTGTGTGCTTCCATCGTTAATGTTTTTCTTCAACAGAAGGATTGGAGGGGTTGAAATGGCACAAAAAGAAAGTTTTTTTGTTGCCATGTGCAACTTCAATTACTTATGAGCGGCATGTATAATAAATGTAAAATGATAATGTTGCTTCTCCTTTGCAAGAGCCGATACAACTACAACAATAGGAAGAACTTCGCCCTTTGTGCCAAAAAGACATAAATACAACTCTAGGGTGTTTATGAAAGGCATCCTGGATCTCCATGCACAGAGATTATACAAGAGCAATGGAGATTCGGGCCAACCATGTAATATAGGAAGATCTATTACTGAATCCATTAAGGGACATGAACTAAGATGCTAACAATCTGTCTACCGAGAAACCCAATGTTGCATGAAAAGTAGCCACATCCAATGTGTTAAGAAACATAAAACGTCTCCACAATTGGTTACTTTTCATCGATCTAAGATTTTCCTGCAAGATTAATCACCTTCTCAAATAAATAATGATCTGTCGATGATATCTTTCTCTGACCATCGCACGCCAATCTGAATTGACAGGGGGTTTACTTGGCGGTCTGCAAGTCTTTTAATAAAAAATTGACATCTAATATACGTGGAGGTTATTTGGATTTTGCTACTTGCTATCAATACTTCGCACACGATGTGTAATGATAGGTAACATCGACACCTTAGACATGTTCCTGCAATTTATAAAAACCCGTGAGCTAGGCGAGACAATACATTTAAATCTCAGAGGACACAGAGGATATATGTCGAATTGTGAGGCACAAAACAGGGGTGACTTGGAGTTGATTGAGATAAACCAAATCTTATAACCGATTATAACCAAAAACAAAGGCTTGATTATAGATGAGAACTCAAACATAATGCAACAAAGATAATTGAACTCGGGCTTGAGACAATCTGAACTACCTGAAGACTCAGGTTGTTTTTAATTTGAATGACATATGTAATGATACAATCTTATCTCACCGATTCTTTCAATTTTCGGTGGTTATCACTTCATGATTGCACCAGCTGACAGCTAGATCGTGCGAAAGCACGAGATTTCTTTTTTCCACCTTAAAACGTTTTCAGTAGTTAACTGGGCTTTATGTTTCCCTTTTTAAACATCGAAAACCAAGGCTTTTAGTGGTTAATGAACGTTTCACGGGTTCGCCTAAATCACCGATACATGAAATTCTCCCTTTTGCTTAAGAAAATCAAATCCAATGTTTGTTCCAAGAATATTTACACACAATAGACTCTTTAACAAGCCTATAAAATTTAGAAATAATTTTTTGGACATCGCCCTATCACCTAAAATTGACCATTTTGACTGTGCTAGTTTAGGAGATAACAACTAGCTCCTACTTGGGGATGGAATCCTCCCAGTGAGGTTCCAAGAACAAGCAGACCCGTGCCTGTCCATTTAACCTGAAACTTCTGCCACCTGCTCAACAATCATTTACCATTTGTATTGTGTTTAGTCCATTGGGCTATGGAGTCATCTGGCCTGTGCCACTGTTCCTCTGCAAACCTGTAGCATGCCTGTAGCTTGTTTGTATCCTGTCTGCTTATTCATGAACTTAACAACTGAAAAATATCTAGTTGTTCGTATGACGAGGTTATTCTTCTACCTACTCCTACACTAACCAACCATATTGCCTCTTATCAGGTGAATTCATGTTTCCGATGAAGCCATGTAAGGAACTTATCTACTGACATCATGCTAGATCTCGACCCAAAAAATAATGGAAGCCATAGCAAATAAAAATGTGTTTTGAAAAGATAATAAGACCAACATTCATCTGTCAAGAATATTTTAACATTCATATTGTTCATGGATTCCAGAAAATCAGCAATAGGGTCATGAAAGACATAATGAAATACCTCTCCTTGATGTTGGTCCAACTGAGAACTGAAAAGTTGTTGCTGCTGGTGGTACTGCTGGCTACTTTCACTGATCTCAGTGTTGAATGTGGACTCTCAGTATTTGCTGCAGAAAAATGTATGATCAACTGATTATCTAAATTTTTCTGTTCCCTTTCATTGTTTTCCTGTGATTTGAATTTCTCATTATGATGTGCTAGCCTATTTGGCCTATTGCAGTCGACACTTTCTAAGAGAGAAGAGGTAATATGTTCTTGATCTTCTATATCACTGCCTTCTTCCTCATCAACAACCTTTATATCAAAGTCTGAAACAAAGGGTTCAAAAGGAAGATAGTCCTCTTGATATTCCTTATGAAGATAAGTTGATTTATGCAAATTATGTTCCTCATGATCGTTGTAATTTCCTTCCATCTACCAATCTATAAACTGAAGAATGTCTTCATTGATTTCTATTGGCTTTTCACCAAAGGACAATTGCTCATCTTCACAAATCTTTAAATCTTCTTCTTTAGAATAATGATCACAAGAGGATAACATAACAGGGTTTACATGATATGGATTGGGATCAACGAAGAAATATATAATTGCCTATGTAATCATTAGTTATCATAGGCTCAATTTGGTTTGTTAACTGATCATAAAATTAATATTCATACCTGTCTCTGGAATACTCTACCAATACTAAATAATTCAGATATGACTTTAAAATAAACTCACATGGTTGTTGTTGTTCCAATTTTGTTTCACACTCATAACCTTCATGCTCAAAATCTGAGCCATACTACCATTTTGTTGGCTCATGTAGATGCAGATTTTCAAAGTCAGCCTGCTCTTGGGTCCTCCTGGAAGCACAAATGTTCTCCTCCACCTCTTGAGCATATTAAAACAAACTCATTAACGATGAAGATTTCCTTTCCAACAGGAAAAGCACGAGATCTGAATAATGAGCCATAACATAGTATACCATGGAAGCAATCTTCGTGGGCCGGATATCCAAAGGTATGTCATAATATATCCCGTAGAACCTTCTGTTGAAGATAGGCAAAGCTTTGTCCTGCTTTCTCTTCAAAGCATAAAATTCAGCGAGGTATGAATCCAATGATTTTTTCTTACCCTAATGCTTGGAGAAAGCATCAGAGAATTCGATCCAAGAGCCAATGGAGTCAGCTCTTAGACCCTTCAACCATATTGCAACATCTTTGATCAATTACTTAGAGAAAAATCTCATGATCACGTCTTCATGAATAATCTCGAACCGATCAATAAAATCCTCAAAGGATTCCAAGTGCCTCTCAGCTGAAACTGGGTTCTGTCCAGAAAACCGGGGAAGATATTCAAAACAATCAAGGGGGTAAGGATGAAGGGAATAGGGAAGCCTCAAATGCCTAAACATCTTCATCCTAATTTTAATTTGAAAGGCAGTGGGCTGATTATGAAACTTAATAGGTTGATGAGAAAGTTTATCAGTAATGTGAAAAGGTGCTGGAATCTGAGAGGGTTTGGAATCAATTTCAACATCCACAAAGTCAGAAGGGTTATTGGATTCAAGAGGGAATGGAATTCATAACTTATCTTTATGAACATGGTGAGGTAAAGCTATAGAATCTACTTCTGTAGTACAAGCAGGCTGCGAGTTTTCTTTGTTTAAGGTTGGGTATATACAGGAAGAATGATGATTTTTTGAATATAAAAAACAAAAAATGATTCTCTTTACATCTGAAGGGAAAAGAATGAAAGAGGTGATAAAGAAATACAATAGTTCATGAAGCAAACTAATGAAATGATACCTAGAATTGAAATTTAACCTCTTCATCTTCTGTTAACTGGATCCTCCCCAGTGGAGTCTTTAATCGTGGAGTCGAGAACAATTTTATGATTAACAGATTCGCCAATGAATCTGTCATTCATGGAGTCGCCAGATAGATGATTACAACCAATATAATGTCTAGGCTTTGTCTATCATCAAAGATAGATCTATGTCGTCTCCCAAGGAAGCTGAGCTTCAATCTCCTCTCCCCGACAATGACGCCAATTTGTTATCACTCCAAGAAACTCTTTGGGGTTGTAGGCCAAAGATGCTTGGTAACCCAAGAATATGGTAAAATTGGTATGCTTGGAACAATGGGATAAATCAATAGCTAATGAGAAGAACAACTTATCATACATTCGAATAAGATGGTTCTTTTAGAAATCAATGATCAGACAGAGTAATTGAAATGGGGTATGAAGAACACTAGTCTAGATAACCAAGTACATTAACATGCAGGGTCATAGAAGATAGTAAGAGATCCTTTAATTCAAATTCATGATCTAAATAAGAAGATAACAGTTCTTAAAAGCTGAGCTAAACTGAATCAAAGTACAGAGTAATGCAACACATGAATAAATCTAACATTGACAGAAAAAGAAGACCGTGATTCTATTTTCGAGATAAGAGTCTAAGTACATGAGCCAAAATGTATCCAGGATTTAACCCCCAGAGTCATATTATGTCATGAGCTTTATAGTTCTACAATAAAGTTTTCATATACTAAAAGAATGGATCATATTCGCTAAAGATAGAAAGTCAAAACTGATTTACAAAAGATAAGGAATTATCCTCAAAATGAGGTCAATTCCATATTTCATGGTCTTCAGATAATGTAGAGTTTTTGTGCAATGAAGATAAGCCTTCCAAGGATATTTGATGACTTTTGAAGAAGATGAGATTCGAATTTGCTAAGGTTGGAAAAAACCCTGATTTGTTGCCTCCAAAAAAGGTATCAAAACCAACTTGAATACCTTTTCTAACCCTTCTACATCAAAAGTGGATCTTAGATCTGACTCTGTAATTCAAAATCTATCCATTAAAAGAGTTTTCAAGAGATTCAGATTAGTAAAACTTCGATCTGGGTGAAATTACTCTTTCTCTGGCCATCTCAGGTTTCAACAACTATTTTGCCTTAAGATTTGCTAGTTAGCTGGTGAAAGCTCTACTTCTCATCAGCTAACCAGCGCGTGCCAATCTGAATTGACAGGGGGTTTACTTGGCGGTCTGCAAGTCTTTTAATAAAAATTTGACATCTGCAATATGTGGAGGTTATCTGCATTTTTCTACTAGCTATCAATAATTTTCACATGATGTGTAATGACCGGTAACATCGACGCCTTAGACCTGTTCCTGCAATTTAGTAAAACCCACGAGCTAGGGGAGACAATACACTTAAATCTCGGAGGACACAAAGGATATATGTCGAATTGTGAGGCACAAAACAGGGGTGACTTGGAGTTGATTGAGATAAACCAAATCTTTTAACCGATTATAACAAAAAATGCAGGCTTGATTATAGCTGAGAACTCAAACATAATGCAACAGAGATAATTGAACTTGGGCTTGAGAGAATCTAAACTACCTGAAGACTCGGGTTGTTTTGAATTTGAATGACATATGTAATGATACCATCTTATGTCACCGATTATTTCAATTATCGGCAGTTATCACTTCATGATTGCGCCAGCTGACAGCTAGATTGTGCGAAAGCATGGGCTTTCTTTTTTCCACCTTGAAACATTTTTGGTAGTTAAATGGGCTTTATGTTTCCCTTTTTAAACACCGAAAACCAAGGCTTTCATTGGTTAATGAACGTTTCACAGGTTCTCCTAAACCACCGAAACCTGAAATTCTCCCTTTTTCTTAAGAAAATCAAACCCATTGTTTATTCCAAGATTATTTACAAAAAATAGACTCTTTAACAAGCCTATAAAAACTTAGAAATAATTTTTTGGACATATCCCTATCACCTAAAATTGACCATGTTGACTGTGCTAGTTTAGGAGATAACAACTGGCTCCTACTCAGGGATGGAATCCTCCCAGTGAGGTTCCAAGAACAAGCAGACCCATGCCTATCCATTTAACCTGAACATTTTGCCACCTGCTCAACAACCATTTACCATTTGTATTTTGTTTAGTCCATTGGGCTATGGAGTCATCTGGCCCGTGCCACTATTCCTCTGCAAACCTGCAGCCTACCTGTAGCTTGTTTGTAGCCTGCCTGCTCATTCATGAACGTAACAACTGAAAAAGATTTAGCTGCTCGTATGACAAGCTTATTCTTCTACCTACTCCTACACTAACCAACCATACTGCCTCTTATTAGGTGAATTCATGTTTCCAATGAAGCCATGTATGGAAATAATTTACTGACATCATGTTAGATCTCGACCTGAAAAATAATGGAAGCCATAGCAAATAAAAATGTGTTTTGAATAGATAATAAGACCATATTTCATCTATCAAGAATATTTTAACATTCATATTGTTCATGGATTCCAGAAAATCAACAATAGGGTCATGAAAGACATAATGAAATACCTCTCCTTGTTGTTGGTCCAACTGAGAACTGAAAAGTTGTTGTTGGTGGTGGTACTGTTGGCTACTTTCACTGATCTCAGTGTTGAATGTGGACTGCTCAGTATTTGCTACAGAAAAATGTATGATCAACTGATGATCTAAAATTTTATGTTCCCTTTCATCATTTTACTATGATTTGAATTTCTCATTATGATGTGCTGGCCTATTGCAGTCGAGAATTTTTGAGAGAGAAGAGGTAATATGTTCTTGATCTTCTATATCACTCCCTTCTTCGTCATCAACAACCTTTATATCAGAGTCTGAAACAAAGGGTTCAAAAGGAAGATAGTCCTCTTGATATTCCTTATGAATATAAGATGATCTATGCAAATTATGTTCCTCATGATTGTTGTAACTTCCTTCCATCTGCCAATCTGTAAACTGAAGACTGTCTTCGTTGATTTCTATTGTCTTTTGACCAAAGGAAAAATGCTCACCTTCACAAATCTTTAAATCTTCTTCTTCAGAATAATGATCACAAGAGGATAACATAACAAGGTTTACATGATATGGATTGGGATCAGCTAAGAAAATATAATTTCCTATGTAATCATTAGTTATCATAGGCTCAATTTGGTTTGTAAACTGATCAGAAGATTCAGATTCATACCTGTCTCTGGAATACTCTACCAATATTAAAGAATTCAGATCTGACTTTAAAATAAACTCACATGCTTGATGTTGTTCCAATTTTGTTTCACACTCATAACCTTCATGCTCAAAATCTGAGCCATACTGCCATTTTGTTGGCTCAGGTAGATGTGGATTTTCAAATTCAGCCTGCTCTTGGGTCCTCCTAGAAGCACACATGTTCTCCTCCACCTCTTGAGCATCTTCAAACAAACTCATTAACGATGAAGATTTCCTTTCCAGCAGGAAAAGCACGAGCTCTGAATACTGAGCCATAACATAGTATACCATGGCAACAATCTTCGTGGGGCGGATCTCCAAAGGTATGTCATAATATATCATGTAGAACCTTCTCTTGAAGATAGGCAAATCTTTGTCCTGCTCTCTCTTCAAAGCATAAAAGTCAGCGAGGTATGAATCCAATGATTTCTTCTTACCCCAATGCTTGGAGAAAGCATTAGAGAATTCGATCCAAGAGCCAACAGAGTCAACTCTTAGACCCTTAAACCATATTGCAACATCTTTTATCAACAACTTAGAGAAAAATCTCATGATCACATCTTCATGAACAATCTCGAACTGATAAATAAAATCCTCAAAGGATTCCAAGTTCCTCTCAGCTGAAACTTTGTTCTCTCCAGAAAACCGAGGAAGATATTCAAAAGAATCAAGGGGGTAAGGATGAAGGGAATAGGGCAGCATCAAAGGCCTGAACATCTTCATCCTGATTTTAATTTGAAAGGTAGTGGGCTGATTATGAAACTTAATAGGCCGATGAGAAAGTTTATCAGTAATGTGAAAAGGTGTTGGAATCTGAGAGGGTTTGGAATCAATTTCAACGTCCACAGAGTCAGAAGGGTTATTGGATTCAAGAGGGAATGGAATGCATAGCTCATCTTTATGAACATGGTGAGGTAAATCTACTGACTTTACTTCTGTAGTACAAGAAGGCTGCACATTTTCTTTTTCTAAGGTTGGGTATATACAGGAAGAATGATCATTTTCTGAATATACAAAATATAAAATGTTTCTCTTTACATTTGAAGGGAAAATCATGAAAGAGGTGATAAAGAAATACAACACTTCATGAAGAAAACTAATGAACTAATACCTGGAATTGAAATTTAACCTATTCATCTTCTGTCAACCGAATCCTCCCCAGTGGAGTCTTTAATTGTGGAGTCACCAACAATTTTCCGATTAACAGAGTTGCCACTGAATCTGCCTTTCATGGAGTTGCCAGATAGATTATTACAACCAATATAATGTCTAGGCTTTGTCTATCATCAAAGCTGGATCTATGTCATCTCCCAAGGAAGCTAAGCTTCAATCTCCTCTCCCCAGCAATGGCACCAATTTGTTATCACTCCAATAAACTCTTTGGGGTTGTAGGCCAAAGATGCTTGGTAACTCAAGAATATGGTAAATTTGGTATTCTTGGAATAATGGGATAACTCAATAGCTAATGAGAAGAACAACTTATCATGCATTTGAATAAGACAGTGCTTTTAGAAATCAATGATCAGGCAGAGTAATTGAAATAGGGTGTGAAGAACACTAGTCTAGATAACCAAGTACATTAACATGTAGGGTCATACAAGATAGTAAGAGATCCTTTAATTCAAATTCATAAGCTAAATACGAAGATAACAGTTCTTAAAAGCTGAGCTAAACTGAATCAAAGTACAGAGTAATGAAACACATGAATAAATCTGACATTGACAACAAAAGAAGATGATGATTCTATTATCAATATAAAAGGCTAAGTACATGAGCCAAAATGTATCGAGGATTCAACCCCCAGAGTCCTATTATGTCGTGAGCTTTAAATTTCTACAGTACAGTTTTCAGATACTAAAAGAATGGATCAGATATGCTAAAGATAGAAAGTAAAAAATGATTTACAAAAGATAAGGAATGATCCTCAAAATGAGGTCAATTCCACATTTCATGGTCTTCAGATAATGTAGAGACCTTGTGCAATGAAGATAAGCCTTCCAAGCTATTTGATGACTTTTGAAGAAGATGAGATTCGAATTTGCTGAGTTTGGAAAAAACCCTTATTTGTTGCCTCCAAAAAAGGTATCAAAACCAACTTGAATACCTTTTCTAACCCTTTTACATCAAAAGTGGATCTTAGATATGACTCTATAATTCAAAATCTATCCATTAAAAGAGTTTTCAAGAGATTCAGATTAGTAAAACTTCGATCTGGGTGAAATTACTCTTTCTCTGGCCATCTTAGGTTTCAACAGCTATTTTGTGTTAAGATTTGCTAGTTAGTTGGTGAAAGCTCTGCTTTTCATCAACTAACTGGTTATAATTCTGACTTCTACGCTGGTGAAAGTTTTGTTTTATCTTTGAGAAGAAATTATGTAGAGTAGCAATGATCCTGCATAGAGTGTTAGATTTTTTAGCAGCTGCATAATAAAGTGTTTTCGACATTTGATGTTTAAACCTCAGGTGACCTGCAATGAAAAGGAAATCCAAATACACAATTGCTGATATCTATGGATGGAATTTGATAGCAGGGCAAGAAGGATCTTCTTTCTAGGGCATATGGGTATTCCTATCATTATCTTGATCAATCTTCTTTGACCATTTCCTCAAGCTCAACAATACCAAATTCCTGGAAGATTCACTGAAGCTCATCCAGAGTAATTTGTGTGCTTCCATCTTTAATGTTTTTTTTCAATGGAAGGATTGGAGGGGTTGAAATGGCACAAAAAGAAATGTTTTTTATTTCCATGTGCAACTTGAAGTACTTATGAGTGGCATGTATAATAAATTTAAAATGATAATGGTGTTGCCCCTTTGCAAGAGTCGATACAACTACAACAACAGGAAGAACTTCACCCTTTGTGCTAAAAATCCATAAACACAGCTCTAGGGAATTTATGAATGGCATCCTGGATCTCCATGCACAGAGATTATACAAGAGAAATGGAGATTCAGGCCAACCATGTAATATAGGAAGCTCTGTTACTGAATCCGTTAAGGGACATGAAATATGATGCTAGCAATCTGTCCGCTGAGAAACCCAATGCTCCATGAAAAGTGGCCACATCCAATTTGTTAAGAAATAGGAAAGGTCTCCATAATTAGTTACTTTTCATTGATTTAAGATTTTCCTGGAAGATTAATCACCTGCTCAAATAAATAATGATCTGTCGATGAGATCTTTCTCTGACGATCGTGCGCCAATCTGAATTGATAGGGGGTTTACCTGGTGTTCTGCAAGTCTTTTAATAAAAATTTGACATCTGCAATACGTGGAGGTTATCTGCATTTTTCTACTTGCTATCAATACTTCACACACGATGTGTAATGATAGGTAACGTCAATGCCTTAGACCTATTCCTACAATTTAGCAAAACCCGCGAGCTAGGGGAGACAATACACTTAAATATCAGAGGACACAGAGGATATATGTCGAATTGTGAGTCACATAACAGGGGTGACTTGGAGTTGATTGAGATAAACCAAATCTTTTAACCGATTATAACCAAAAATGTAGGCTTGATTATAGCTGAGAACTCAAACATAATGCAACAGAGATAATTGAACTCGGGCTTGGGATAATATGAACTACCTGAAGACTCGGGTTGTTTTGAATTTGAATGAAAGATGTAATGATACCATCTTACCTCACCGATTCTTTCAATTTTTGGCAGTTATCACTTCATGATTGTGCCAGCTGACAGCTAGATTGTGCGAAAGCACGAACTTTATTTTTTCCACCTTGAAACATTTTTTGTAGTTAATTGGGCTTTATGTTTCGCTTTTTAAACACTGAAAACCAAGGCTTTCAGTGGTTAATGAACATTTCACAGGTTCGCCTAAACCACCAAAACCTGAAATTCTCCCCTTTGCTTAAGAAAATCAAACCCAATGTTTGTTCCAAGATTATTTACAAACAATAGACTCTTTAACAAGCCTATAAAAAATTAGAAATAATTTTTTGGACATCTCCCTATCACCTAAAATTGACCATTTTCACTGTGCTAGTTTAGGAGATAACAACTGGCTCCTACTTGGGGATGGAATCCTCCCAGTGAGGTTCCAAGAACAAGCAGACCCATGCCTGTCCATTTAACCTGAAAATTCTGCCACCTGCTCAACAATCATTTACCATTTGTATTGTGTTTAGTCCATTGGGCTATGGAGTCATCTGGCCTGTGCCACTGTTCCTCTGCAAACCTGCAGCCTGCCTGTAGCTTGTCTGTATCCTGCCTACCTATTCATGAACTTAACAACTGAAAAAGATCTAGTTGCTCGTATGACAAGCTTATTCTTCTACCTACTCCTACACTAACCAACCATACTGCCTCTTATCAGGTGAATTCATGTTTCCAATGAAGCCATGTAAGGCACTAATTTACTGACATCATGCTAGATATCGACCCAAAATATAATGGAATCCATAGCAAATAAAAATTTGTTTTGAACAGATAATAAGACCAACTTTCATCTATCAAGAATATTTTAACATTCATACTATTCATGGGTTCTAGAAAATTAGCAATAGGGTCATGAAAGACGTAATGAAAAACCTCTCCTTACTGTTGGTCCAACTGAGAACTGAAAAGTTGTTTCTTTTGCTGGTACTATTGGCTACTTTCACTGATCTCAGTGTTGAATGTGGACTACTCAGTATTTGTTGCAGAAAAATGTATGATCAACTGATGATCTAAAATTTTCTGTTCCCTTTCATCATTTTCCTATGATTTGAATTTCTCATTATGATGTGCTGGCCTATTGAAGTTGACAATTTCTGAGAAAGAGGAGGTAATATGTTCTTGATCTTCTATATCAATCCCTTCTTCTCAATCAACAACCTTTATATCAGAGTCTGAAACAAAGGGTTCAAAAGGAAGATAGTCCTCTTGATATTCCTTATGAAGATAAGATGATTTATGCAAATTATGTTCCTCATGATCGTTGTAACTTCCTTCCATCTTCCAATCTGTAAACTAAAGACTATCTTCATTGATTTCTATTGTCTTTTGACCAAAGGACAACTGATCACCTTCAAAAATCTTTAAATCTTCCTCTTCAGAATAATGATCACACGAGGATAACATAACAGGGTTTACATGATATGGATTGGGATCAACTAAGAAAATATAATTGCCTATGTAATCATTAGTTATCATAGGCTCAATTTGGTTTGTAAATTGATCACAAAATTCAGATTCATACCTGTCTCTGGAATACTCTACCAATATTAAAGAATTCAGATCTGACTTTAAAATAAACTCACATGCTTGTTGTTGTTCCAATTTTGTTTCACACTCATAACCTTCATGCTCAAAATCTGAGCCATACTTCCATTCTGTTGGCTCAGGTAGATGCGGATTTTCAAATTCATCCTGCTCTTGGGTCCTCTTGGAAGCACAAATGTTCTCCTCCACCTATTTAGCATCTTCAAACAAACTCATTAACAATGAAGATTTCTTTTCCAGTAGGAAAAGCACGAGCTCTTAATACTGAGCCATAACATAGTATACCATGGCAGCAATCTCCGTGGGCCAGATCTCCAAAGGTATGTCATAATATATCCTATAGAACCTTTTGTTGAAGATAGGCAAAGCTTCATCCTGCTCTCTCTTCAAAGAATAAAAGTCATCAATATGAATCCAATGATTTGTTCTTACCCCAATGCTTGGAGAAAGCATTAGAGAATTCTATCCAAGAGCCAATGGAGTCATCTCTTAGACCCTTAAAACATATTGCAGCGTCTTTGATCAATGACTTAGAGAAAAATCTCATGATCACATATTCATGAATAATCTCGAACCGATCAATAAAATCCTCAAAGGATTCCAAGTGCCTCTCAGCTGAAACTGGGTTCTCTCCAGAAAACCAGAGAAGATATTCAAAACAATCAAGGGGGTAAGGATGAAGGGAATAGGGCAGCATCAAAGGCCTGAATATCTTCATCCTGATTTTAGTTTTAAAGGTAGTGGGATGATTATGAAACTTAATAGGTTGATGAGAAAGTTTATCAGTAATGTGAAAAGGTGTTGGAATCTGAGAGGGTTTGGAATCAATTTCAATGTCCACAAATTCAGAAGGGTTATTGGATTCAAGAGGGAATGGAATGCAGAACCCATCTTTATGAACATGGTGAGGTAAATCTATTGAATCTACTTCTGTAGTACAATCATGCTGCAAGTTTTTTTTTTTAAGGTTGGGTATATACAGGAAGAATAATGATTTTCTGAATATACAAAATAGAAAATGATTCACTTTACATTTGAATGGAAAAGCATGAAAGAGGTGATAAATAAATACAATAGTTCATGAAGCAAACTAATGAACTGATACCTGGAATTGAAATTTAACCTCTTCATCTTCTGTCAACCGGATCCTCCCCAGTGGAGTCTTTAATCGTGGAGTCACCAACAATTTTCTGATTAACAGAGTCGCCACTAAATCTGCCTTTCATGGAGTCACTAGATAGATGATTACAACCAATATAATGTCCAGGCTTTGTCTATCATCAAATATGGATCTATGTCGTCTCCCAAGGAAGATGAGCTTCAATCTCCTCTCCTCGGCAACGACGCCAATTTGTTATCACTCCAAGAAACTCTTTTGGGTTGTAGGCCAAAGATTCTTGGTAACTCAATAATATGGTAAATTTGGTATGCTTGAAACAATGGGATAACTCAATAGCTAACGAGAAGAACAACTTATCATGCATTCGAATAAGACAGTGCTTTTAGAAATCAATGATCAGACAGAGTAATTGAAATAGGGTATGAAGAACACTAGTCTAGATAACCAAGTACATTAACATGTAGGGTCATACAAGATAGTAAGAGATCCTTTAATTCAAATTCATGAGCTAAATACGAAGATAACAGTTCTTAAAAGCCGAGCTAAACTGAATCAAAGTACAGAGTAATGCAACACATGAATAAATCTGACATTGATATCAAAAGAAGACTGTGATTCTATTATCAAGATAAGAGTCTAAGTACATGAGCCAAAATGTATCCAGGATTCAACCCCCACAGTCCTATTATGTCTTGAGCTTTATAGTTCTACAATACAGTTTTCAGATCCTAAAAGAATGGATCAGATATGCTAAAGATAGAAAGTCAAAACTGATGTACAAAAGATAAGGACTGATCCTCAAAATGAGGTCAATTCCACATTTCATGGTGTTCAGATAATGTCTAGTCCTTGTCTAGTGTAGATAAGCCTTCCAAGGTTGTTTGATGACTTTTGAAGAAGATGAGATTCGAATTTGCCGAGTTTGGAAAAAACCCTGATTTGTTGCCTCCAAAAAAGGTATCAAAACCAACTTGAATACCGTTTCTAACCCTTTTACATCAAAATTGGATCTTAGATCTGACTCTATAATTCAACATCTATCCATTAAAAGAGTTTTCAAGAGATTCAGATTAGTAAAACTTCAATCTGGGAGAAATTACTCTTTCTCTGGCCATCTCAGGTTTCACCAGCTATTTTGCCTTAAGATTTGCTAGTTAGTTGGTGAAAGCTCTGCTTTTCATCAGCTAACTGGTTATAATTCCGCCTTCTGCGCTGGTGAAAGCTCTATTTTATCTTTGAGAAGAAATTATGCAGAGTAGCAATGATCCTGCATAGAGTGTTAGATTCTTTAGCAGCTGCATAATAAAGTGTTGTTGACATTTGATGTTTAAACCTCAGGTGACCTGCAATGAAAAGGAAATCCAAATACACAATTGCTAATATCTATGGTCGGAATTTGATAGTAGCGCAAGAAGGATCTTCTTGCTAGGGCATATGGGTATTCCTATCATTATCTTGATCAATATTCTTTGACCATTTCCTCAAGCTCAACAATACCAAATTCCTGGCAGATTCGTTGAAGTTCATCCAGAGTAATTTGTGTTCTTCCATCGTTAATGTTTTTTTTCAACGGAAGGTTTGGAGGGGTTGAAATGGCATAAAAAGAAACGTTTTATTTTTCCATGTGAAACTTCAATTACTTATGAGCGGCATGTATAATAAATGTAAAATGATAATGTTGCTGCTCCTTTGCAATAGCTGATACAACTACAACAACAGGAAGAACTTCTCCCTTTGTGCCAAAAATCCATAAACACAGCTCTAGGGTGTTTATGAATGGCATCCTGGATCTCCATGCATAGAGATTATACATGAGCAATGGAGATTCAGGCCAACCATGTAATATAGGAAGCTTTTTTATTGAATCCATTAAGGGACATGAACTAAGATGCTAGGAATCTGTCCGTCGAGAAACCCAATGCTCCACGAAAAGTGGCCACATCCAATGTGTTATTAAACAGAAAAGGTCTCCACAATTGGTTACTTTTCATCGATCTAAGATTTTCCTACAAGATTAATCACCTGCTCAAATAAATAATGATATGTCAATGAGATCTTTCTTTGACCATCACGCGCCAATCTAAATTGACAGGGGGTTTACTTGGCGGTCTGCAAGTCTTTTAATAAAAATTTGACATCTCCAATACGTGGAGGTTATCTGCATTTTTCTACTTGCTATCAATACTTCGCACACAATGTGCAATGATAGGTAACATTGGAGCCTTAGACCTGTTCCTACAATTTAGCAAAACCCGCGAGCTAGGGGAGACAATACACTTAAATCTCGGAGGACACAGAGGATATATGTCGAATTGTGAGGCACAAAACAGGGGTGACCCTAAGTTGATTGAGATAAACCAAATCTTTTAACTGATTATAACCAAAAACGCAGGATTGATTATAGCTGAGAACTCAAACATAATGCAACAGAGATAATTGAACTCGGGCTTGAGAGAATCTAAACTACCTAAAGACTCGAGCTGTTTTGAATTTGAATGACAGATGTAATGATACCATCTTACCTCACCAATTCTTTCAATTTTCAGCGGTTATCACTTCATGATTGTGCCAGCTGACAACTAGATCGTGCGAAAGCACATGCTTTCTTTTTTCGACCTTGAAACATTTTTGGTAGTTAACTTGGCTATATGTTTCCCTTTTTAAACACCGAAAACCAAGGCTTTCAGTGGTTAATGAATGTTTCACAGGTTCGCCTAAACCACCGAAACCTGAAATTCTCCCTTTTGCTTAAGAAAATCAAATCCAATGTTTGTTCCAAGATTATTTACAAATAGTAGACTCTTTAATAAGCCTATAAAAATTTAGAAATAATTTTTTGGACATCTCCCTATCACCTAAAATTGACCATTTTGACTGTGCTAGTTTAGGAGATAACATGAGTTATCTCTTGGCATTGTATTGGCTATTTATAATAAGGAACTTTTGTTGGGTTTTCTCCCCCATGAGAGTTTCCCAGGATAAATGATGTGTCTCTTGTGATTGTGTATTTCTCAATGATCCTATATATGCTATTTTTATCTAGTGAAATGCAAATAACTCTAATAATAGCTTAAAGCTTAATATCTTATCCGAGCTAAGCTGAAGAGAGCATCTTTCACAAGAGAAAGTGAAAAACGTCACTGTTGTCGTACATGCAAATTAGGGATTTTTGTTGATGAAGTATTTCAGTGCTAAAACCATCTAGAAAAGTGTGCCCTTCCTCAAGGATCACTTTGGCATCCTCAGTGCAACATTTCAGTGGCTAGATCTCCCGAAATGTGAAACCCTAGTTTTCACAGAGTACCAGAAGTACCAGAAAACCAGAGTACCAGAGTACCAGAAGTACGAGAGTACCAAAGTACCAGAAAACCAGAAGCACTAGTCCAAAAATCCATAGATCAAGTTTGGAGAGGTAAAAGTTGGATTTTCTCAGATCCAAACACACCAAGTTACTCGCCTCAGCCAAGCGCACCTCCTAGTAAGTTCATAATTTAATTTTGAGAATTTTTATTTTTGGACATTTTCCTAGCTCTAGGTAAAAGATGTTTGCAAGGACTAAGCTTGTTGACAAGCTGGAAGGAGTGGAAAAATTTCGTACCAAGAAGTATAGGATTGGTCTCATTCTTGAAGAGAATGACCTAGCAAGATTTGTCAAAGAAGAAGTACCAGAACCCATCGATGCTGCAGACAAATCAAAGCACCAAAAGGACACACGATCATGGCCAAAAGAATCATTGAAGATTCAATCAAATATCACATGATTCCTTATGTTTCATCAAAGAAGACTCTAAAAGAAATGTTTGATGCCCTAAATAGACTATATGAAGGAAAGAACATAAATCATAAGATGAATCTAAGAACTCATCTCAAGAATGCAAGGATGCAGAGAGGAGAATCAATCCATGAATATTTCTCCTTAATATCATAATTCAAAGAATATTTAGAAGAAATTGGAGATACCATAGATGAACATGAAATCATAATGACGACCCTTAATGGTATCACAAGACCTTGGGATTCATTCATCCAAACGATTTGTGCCAGAACGGAGAAACTAAAATTTGACGGTCTATGGGAAGAATGCATTCAAGAAGAATCAAGAGTAGTTAACTAAGAGGCCTTACTAGCAAGAGATTAGGATCAATCCCTAGCTACTCACACTAAAGGAGGAATAAAGAACTCTTTCTTCCAGAAATAAACTCATAAAGAGTCTCACCCCAAAAACAAATCTCAACCAAAGATATTCTAGAAGAAAGGACAACGAAAGGAAAGAGATTACTCATCTGTCTAATGCTACCATTGTGACAAGATGGGACATATTGCGAGATATTGTCCAGCCAGATGAGAAGAATACAAGAGGAAAAATAAGAGACATCATGCCCATGCAGTTGAAGATGAAGAACCACCTGCAAATATGTTAAGAGAAAAAATTAAAGACTATGCATTAATATCGGCCCTCTCAAGATCGGTAACACCTGGAGAGGAAACTTGTCTCATTGATAGTGGTTCTTCCAAGCACATGACAGGTCAAAGAGATATTCTCTCTTGCATTTCAGAAAATAATTTTTCTCATAAAGTTACACTTGGATATGATTACCAATATCCCAACAAGGGAGTGGGAGAATCAAACTACAAACTTAATTTGGGGAATTCAATGAAGATGAAGGATGTACTCTATGTAATAGGTTTGACAAAGAAACTACTCTCCATATCAGCTTTAGAAAATAAAGGCTTCAGATTTTCCTTTATAGATGGAGACATCCTTATGTGGGCTAAAGGAGAAACCATGAAAGAAGCAATCATCATTGGAAAAGAAGAAGGTGGCTTGTATAATATAAAGGGTCACTCAGAAGCATCCATGAACCACACCATTGAGAATCCATGTGAACTTTGGCATAGAATATTATCCCACACCAACTACAAGGCATTACCATACATATGAAAAGCATTCACAGGTCTACAATAACTCAAGGTTAACCATGAAGGTGTGTGCAATGGATGTGAACAAGGGAAGAACATCCAAAACCCTTTTCCGAAGAGGGACAACAAAGCAGAAGGAGTCTTAGAAATCATTCATTTAGATGTGTGTGGCCCAATTCCATCATCCTCCATCAGTGGGTATATATGCTGTGTATCTTTTATTGATGATTATTCTGGTAAGACCCGGGTTTACTTTCTGAAATCAAAACATGAAGTGTTCAGTAAATTCAAGGAATTCAAAGCCTTGATAGAGAATATTTATGAAAGAAAGATCAATATACTCAAGTCAGATAATGGAGGAGAATACACCTCAAAAGAGTTTGTGAACTTCTACAAAGATGTCAGGATCAAGAGGGAACTCACCACTCCATACAATCCTCAACAAAATGGTGTGGTAGAAAGAAAGAACATAACGATAATGGAAGCAGTGAAGACCATGATCCATGATCAAGATATTCCAATGTGATTATGGGAAGAAGCAACAATGACAGCCGTATATGTACAAAAAATGATTGTCCCATAGTGCACTTGGGTTCAAGAACCCGGAAGAGATGCTCACCAGAAAGAAGACAGAGCTAATCCATCTCAAAATATTTGGTTGCCCAGTATTTGTACATATTCTGAAAGAGAAGAGAAACAAGTTGGAACCCTCAGGAAAGAAGGGAATACTTTTGGGATATTGTGAGGCCTCCAAGGCCTTCAAGATTTTTATACCAGGTCACTATCACATTGATATCGGTAGGGATGTGACCTTTGATGAAGATTCAACACTAAATAAATCAAGAATATGTCATCTTGAAGATTCTAACCTATACTTCAAGGTTATGAACGATGAGTTGGTGATATTGTTGTTGTATGTGGATGACCTATTCTTAACTGGAGAAGAAAATATCATCACCGAATGTAAGAAGAATCTCACTTTAGAATTTGAGATGAAAGACCTTGGCATAATGCATTATTTCTTAGGTCTTGAGGTATGGAAAATCCCATAGATAATCTTCCTTAACCAAGGGAAGTATGCATTCAAAATCCTAAAGAGATTTTACATGTTGGAGTGCAAGTCCATGAATACACCCATGGAAACAAAGCTAAAGATATTGGTTGAAACTTCGTCAGAATTGATTGATGCCACATTGTATAGACAAATCATTGGATTGCTGATGTACCTGATGAACACCAGACCCGATATTTGTTTTGTCGTGAACACCTTGAGTCAGTTTCTGGTAGAAACCAGACATGTTCACCTTGTTGCTGCAAAACATGTGATGAGGTACCTTAAGGGTACATTAGATTGTGGTCTCAGTATGATGGAGATTATGATTTCACACTTAGTTGGTACACTGATTCAGATTGGGCTAGAAGTGTCTCTCATAGGAAGAGAACTTCAGGATGTTGTTTCAGTTTGGGATCAACCATGATCTCATGGCAGAGTAGGAAGCAATCCAACATTACTCTCAGTACAATGGAATCATAATACATTATTGTGTGTTCTTCCAGTTGTGAAGATATATGGATTCATAAGTTATTGATTGGTCTATTCGACCTAGAGATGGAAGCAACCACGATCCTATGTGATAACCAGAGCTGCATAAAGATGACAGAGAATCTTGTATTTCATGACAAGTCGAAGCACATAGAGATATGATATCATTACATCCGTGACATGGTGTAGAGAGGATCCATAAAGCTCCAATATGTTAGCATGGATGAACATGTGGCTGATGTGTTGACCAAGCCTCTATCTCGTTTAAAGTTTGAGCACTTTCAAGATAAGATCGGTATAGTCTGAAAGGACCTCCCTCGAAAGGGAGAGTAGTGTCGTGTTGAGACATGCCAGCCTAGTATTGTGCTTCCAACTTAATAACTGTGAAGTAAAGCCAGTCTAATACTGTGTTTCCAGTTTAATTGTTGTGTTGAGATATGCTAGCCTAGTATTGTACTTCTAGGTTAATTGTCATGATGTAAAGCCAATCTAGTATTGTGTTTCCAGCTTAATTGTTGTGTTGAGATATGCTAGCCTAATACTATGCTTCCAGCTTAATTGTTGTGACGTAAAGCCAGTCTAGTAGTGTGTTTCCAGCTTAATTGTTGTGATGAGATATGTCAGCCTAGTACTGTGCTTCTAGCTTAATTGTTGCAACATAAAGCCAGTCTAGTACTGTGTTTCCAGCTTAATTGTTGTGTTGAGATATGCCATCCTAGTACTATGCTTCCAACTTAATTGTTGTGATGTAAAGCCAGTCTAGTACTGTGTTTCCAGCTTACTTGTTGTGTTGTGATTCCAACTTAATTACTGTGTAGTGTGCCATCCTCATGATGTGATGATGAGCCAACCTCATGATGTGATGATGTGATCAGCCTCATGTTGTGATGATGATGTATTAGTTTTACACTAATCCATATTGATGTAGATGATGATTCCATTCCATTGAAAATGACGATGCTACCAATGAGAAAAACCTATGATGATTTATAGATACGCCAGTCAGTGTTACAAGATGATATTGATGATGATGTCCTATCACCCACCTGATTTGTTTGATTATGTTTTCCTCTCTCACCTGATGTTGTTGTAGAATAACCTTCTTGTTAAGGGGGAGTGTTGAAATAATGTAACTGTAAAGTGTATTCTAATTATTATTGTTGTATTATTCATTAGATCAATCCCCTATTACGGATTGATCATGTCGGCTATTGTAAAAGACCAAATCCCCTTCTGTGGATTGGTCAAAACATAATTGTAATAGGAAGAATAAGAAGTCAGCCCCAGAATATATTAAAGAGGCCCCATACTATATTAAAGGTGGTTATAACCACCTAGAAAAAGAAGTCAGCCCTACCAGTGAAGAGACACCTCCATCCACACGTGCCAGAGTTGTATAAATAAGGAGGCTAGCGCCTTACTTAGAAACACATTCACTTGTTCATTGAGAAACAAGTTTCAGAGCTACAGTGGGAGAAGAGAGAGAGAGAGAGGAAAATTATTGGGAGAGGACTTTCTATATTTTTTTGAGTTATCTCTTGGCATTGTATTGGCTATCTATAATAAGGAAGTTTTGTTGGGTTTTCTCCCCCATGAGGGTTTCCTAGGATAAATGATGTTTTTCTCGTGGTTGTGTATTTCTCAGTGATCATATCTATGCTATTTTTATCTAGTGAAATGAAAAGAACTCTAATAATATCTTAAACCTTAACAAAAAAAACCCACAGGCAAGCCCAAATGCATCAACCGGGGAAATTCCAAATCCAAGGGTAAAAGAGGCTCTGATGAAAACTAGTTAAGTTCCTAATTAGATTTTGCATCAGTCGAGATCAAGGAAAGAACAATTTTTTTTTCTTTCACCCAATAAGTCGCCATTTTTTGAGCACTCAACACACCCTAAAAAGCCTATGTAAATTTTTCACTTTTTTGGTACCACTTAATCTTTGCATTGTCTGAATTCAATTTTCTTTTGAGAAATGTTTTTTATTTGCTTGTTCTCTTATCACGTGTTATATTTTTTAGGTTTGTTTAACTCTTGAAACTCCACGAACTAAAAGGAGCTTAAAAATTAAATAAAGAATCAATAGAAAAAACACTTCACCCGAAGAGCTCTAAGATTCGACATCAAAAGGAATTAATAGGCGAAAAAGAGACACTCGGAAAGCCTCAAATCACCTAGCGTCAATCTTCATCGGTATCGGCGAAAGGAATTTTTTTGTTTCACGACAAGTATCACATATGGAAATCGTCGATAGTTGATCCCCTTCAGCATCGGTAAATGGTGAACGGAGTAACGTTTAGAAGGAAAGGAAATGATATCGCTGATGGTCGATAACTGACACACTTGTTGAAATTGGAGAAAACTGAATTACAATGAACATTGCAACAACGCCAAGGAGTTTTCCCTGATCGTCGATCCTCGTTACCTTTTTGGCATTGATGATCCCAGGCTTAGTTTAAGAATGCACAACTAGAATAAAGTCCTGAATCCGACTAATACTCGCAAGTTAAGTCATCGGTCTTCATTGCCACGTGTCCCAAGCCAGTTTCTCCATGTCATCATCGTAGGATGAAATCGATTGGCATCAAAGGTTTTTCACAGAAGGATATCAACGAAAGCACCCATAACACATTTTCGATCCCCGATCTGCCCACTAGTAAAGCAACACAATGGGACATTTTAACGCCAGATATGTTTAGATTCAAAGCATTTAAGTGACCAATTTATTCCAAATCTCCCATTAGTTTCTACTTCGTGTGCGAATCAAAAGGTTGTTTGAAATTACCGGTAGAACACATCACCCTCTGTGCCTCCTCCATCAACCCATGATGAATTAAATTTGCAGAGATTTGTCGACAAATTTGTTTGAATTTCACTCATCACCCAAATTAATTGGTCGATGCGACACAGTAAGTTCTTCCTCATTTCAATTCTATTGAGCCACTATAAATGAAACCAGTATGTGTGGAAAGTAGTTTCAGAGCATCCATAGGAGAGAAATGAGCAATTCAAAGAAGTTGAGATCCCGTGAGTATCCAATAACCAGTTAGCAATCTCTACAGGTATGTACCAGTCAGGATTTTGTATGCTTACCCTTCGTATATGTAATTTATCTAGTTTTTCTCTATACTAGGTGATCACCAAGAGCGGAAAAGCTAAAGGAACCAGAGGTGGGAGAAGGCTCTTCCCCAGCAGCTGCAAAACAATTAGAATTTTCCCCGAGGCTGAAACTAGTCATTAGGAAATTTACCAAGAAGGATTTCACTCAACCTTTGGCCTTTGGAGACATAGAGGAAAACAAAAGGGGAAAGGCGGTACTCCCACACTAGGGAGAACTCTTCAAGTAGATCAACCAAGAATAATTCCTGAAATATATCCCACACAACGACCCTGATATGAGAAAGCTTAACGATGAGGTTTTTCCGAACATTCGAAGATCATACCTGCACATGCTGGAAAGAAGAAATCCATTGTTCCCCTACATATAACTGCTAAAGTGGCTCATCGACCACATGAATACACCAAAATGTTTGATTAATGACGTCAATGGTGAGTGTGTAGGGATTTTCCTTCTATTAGAGGTACAGAGTTACTACAATCTTAGAGACCCAGAGGAGCAACTGGACGTAAACTTCTACGAACTCCACAACACCGGTTGGGTGATGGATTCATGGTGGAGAGAAGATAAAAAATACACTAATCGGACCTCCAGTTAGTACCAGACGACCAACCTAATGGAGCCGTATATCTATCTAATGGCTCTAATCTATCAGTTGTATGGGGAGAAAGATTGTTCTAGGTTTTCAGAGGCATGGATGCCTCTAGCTTAAACAATGGCCATTTCTAGGAGAGATTTCAACTAGGGAGCCATGATTTCAAAGCATCTAAGCATCTACATACAACAGGCTCAGACGCCGAAAGAAGGAGAGACTCCATCCTTCTACAGGGCTTTGTATTTACTGGACGTCATGTGTGCCAGAAATGTCTTTTCCAACATGAACTTGAGTTGGCATGCCTCAGAACTCTCGGTCCATGTTTACTTCAGCATCTTATGGGAGAACACGTACAAAATATCCTACTCCCTCATCTGCGATGAATTCATCGCACGCATCATTTTATTCTTTTCAAGAAAGAATGTCCAAGACTATCGGTTGCGGCCAAGAAGATGATATCAAAGGTTGGTCATTAGTATTTGGATAAGCGTGATACCTACATTAGGGTTTTTGGGGCCACTAGAGCGCCTCATCTCCTACCAGCACATGTCCCCGACTGACTTGTTTTGGGGAAATATTCTACCAGACCATTCTGCAAGGTTACAATGCTACCCTGGTGAAAGATAAGAAGCGAGAATTTATACCTTATGGATTCCATATAGGTTTCTACCTAGTAAAAGACATCGCTCAAGCAAAGAAGAAATGACTAAGCTAATTATAGTTTTTCTTCTAGACCGAAATTTTCCACAAGAAGAACCCAAATGGTCTTGTCTTGAAACATCCATCCCAAGTGTCATCCTGCTGGCTTTACACCCATGACAAGTTCAAAGATGAGGTATTCACCGAAAATGCTTAGGATTGGGATGGATTTTTTGCAAGGATGGTTGGCCCTAAGATGACCAAGTTCAGAGCCATGAGCCTGGATGAACAAGGAACAATCATAGAAAAATTGACTCAAGGAACCCTCAGGGCCAGAGAATAAATGATAGCACTCAAAGTAGAAGAAGCCCCCTGGGTAGCGGTTGAAGCAACAGAGATTCCCTGGGCAACCCCGATGCAAGATAGAAGTTCCCCTAAGGCTCAGGACATGTGGGAGAGGGGGTTACTCATGTTAAAACATGTGCAACGGATCATTAATCAGTTGCAAGTTGACCCAGATACCCTAAATATGCCAAGGATCCCTGGTGAAAACCCGAATGGAATCTAGACGGGCCCAGGGGACCTTGAATTCATAGATCTCGATGACATTAATGGTTTAGATGACCCTGCATTAACGATGCCATCGGTTAGATCATCGACAAGTGTTTTAGCTCAACCAAGGATTGTTGAAGCATCGTAAAGGACCGGTGCGCCAAACCCCTTAAGCTAGATGATAAATATATATGACGATGATGAGAGCCCAGAAGTATCTCTTGTGACCCATGTGCATATCGAAGACGAAAATGGACCAGAGAATAATATTCCCCTATTCCGGATGTCCAAATTTAGGAGGTTCCATAGAAAGAACAAGAAGCCGAGAGTGTCCTAAACACTAAGCTTCCCGACACACCAGAGACCCAAACAGACAGTCTGAAGGACGAGCCAAAGGAAGAATCCCCACAACAGGAAATTGATGTCTCAAAGGCTGATTAACAAGTAACTATCAAGACTATCCCCAACGCCTCTATTTCAATCAGTACTCAAAACCTTGATGAGTGACAAACAGAAGTTGGGCCTTCAGAGCACAATGAGGAAGTTCAAGAACCCAATCTTGAACAAGTATATATCGTCAGGAGTTTAGAGAACACACTCACATGGGGGGATCAACAGATTCTCGAACCTGTGGGCGAAGTAGCTGACATACATGCTATAGCTTATGATAAAAAAAGGAAGGCTATCATCCAAAGAACCACCAAAAAGAGGAGGATCACTTTAGATCGCTCCATCCTCATCACTACGGAGGAACATCTAATCAACATAGAGCACGCTAAAACATACAAACTCATCAGCGTAGGGATGGAAATCACAGATTCCACCCTGGAAAGAGATAAAATAGATGAAGAGGAGTTGGTCACTGCCTTGAAGGAACTAGAAAATTTGCGTCATTTGGTGAAATACTATCAAGACACCACACAGGCCGCGGTGTACCTAAGGAGTGAATTCAAGGAGGCCTACATCAAGTTCGCATATGAACAGAACCTATTCACTGCAAGGATGGTTGAGCTCCAAGAAGATACCCTCATGGCACTTGCAATGTGAAAATATATGGAGTGGTGGTATGAGAGAGTGCAACAAGCCGTGCAAAGAATCAAGTATATCAGTGCGGTGAAAAATGGTCGATACGTCGAAGAGCACAACATCCAAGTGTTAAGAGAAAGAAGCATCGACCGCATCAAGAAATCGACCGAGTATTGGGCAAAAATGGCACGGGAGCCTCACTGGGAGATTCAAGAAAAATTGGCCAAGTGGGAGAAGAGTTGGGTCAAAATCAACAAGGCAATGAAGGATATCAGACTCCCCGATGACTTTTTCAACTTGCCCGACATAGTCAAATTGCACACCAAGAAAGATTCATCATGGGCTAAAGAAATACCAAAGGTGATAGACACGACACCAGGTCAAATGCGACATTTTATGGAACACACAATCAAATCTCGGGCTATGTTGCAATAGTTAAGTGCCAGTCTAGTCAAGTATTGGGCACATGCAGTAGAGATAAGAGAGATTTATGTGGCCCCGATGGAACAACATAGATTACCATATGCTAACATGTGCGAGGATATTTTTTTCAAGTGGGTGGAGTACGAGAAGAGTCACCCTCTTAAGTGATATCTTGAGATGACTCTTAGAAGAGTTGATAGAAGAGAATGCCAAGTGGTGAATTTTGTTTTACTTATATGCACTTTAGCCTCTATTTTTCGTTAATTTTATGTTATAAATAGGAACATCAACCGATTAATTAAGGGTCGATGGTTATTGCAATAAACTCTTATTTTTTGGTTTTGTTAAGAACTATTTCGGAGCTGCCTTTAATTGATAAGTCCTTCTGGACCAGAGACAAGTTTATGTTTTCATCAAATGTGTGTATGATTGGATGTGGAGAAGAAATATTTCCTATTTCATCTCATGAATGGACGCAGTAATGAGTAAGAGCTATTAAATCTATTGATAAGTTATCTGATGCAATGTTTTACAGCTCTTTCTTTAATGATGAAAATGAATCTTTGTGTTATTATGTGATTGATGATTAGAGTTGAGTGAATTATTTTACTTGCCGTCGTTTATCACATGCATTTTTTCTTCTGATAATTTGTATCTCAGTCAGTAATTGGAATATGCACATGGTTAACGTATTAGTACTAGGACTTTGGTAGACGATCATTCCCTGGACGTTAGAGTAAAGGGTTATCCCAAGCTCAGCCTCTTCTCCAATAGTCTAGTTTGTTCCCACTTTGTTACCTAGTTGGTTTATACTGGATTTATCTTATATCAGTCCTATCTAAGAGAAAAAAACAAAAACGAGAATGTCCAAACTGGAGGAGAAATCCTTCATAAGAAAACGTAAAGCCCATCGATTATTTCAGCTAGATTACAAGATCTAGAGAAGCATTCCACCATTAAACGTTGTAGAGTCTAATTGGTCCTCAGTGGCGGGTTTGGTTCCTACTATTGAGTTAAAGGGATTTAGGCCCCATCAACAGGTTCATCTTTGAGCATGAAGTTCCCAATATTATCTATGGTCTAGGAAGGCAAATTGGTAGGATTTCTAGGAAATTTGTAGGATTTATCTATACCATTCCCAAATACTATGATGGTTGGATTGTCAAGATTTCATTCCTCCACATAGATATAATTTTATCATCATCATAAATACTCCACCATTATTCTAACTACATAGATATTCAAAATAAATTTCATTGTGGACTTTATTTTTCGATCAATGTTCCAAACAATGGCTATTTAATAAAATCTAGAATCACTTGGGATCATCACTAGAATCATCCTTGGATTGGTTGAGAACTATGGTTGAGATTAATCCTTTTACTTTGAACCATGCCTAATAAATCTTCAATATTTTGACCAATGATCTTAAGAGAATTGAACTAGTGTAAAGGTTTGATCCAAGTTAAACATTATATTGTGATATAGATCTTTTGCTTGCACTGTTCATAGATTAGTCAACTACAAACTGTGAATAATATGACTAAAAGTACACCATTTGGGGTACTTGATATATATTTGTATGCATATTTATTCATTGAAAGGTGACTTTGGGGTGTCTTCATAGTTCTAAAGGCATGATTTACATATTTGTAGGCATTTCTCACCATTGAGATTCCTTTCTAGAATCATTATTCATTGTTCGATACATTTCCTCATATTTGGAGGCATCTTTCACCATCCATATTTCAGAGGGTGATGTGGACTTTCGAGCACATTTCACAAACATGGTTGCACTTATATAGAGGAGCACCCTATATGAGGAGATGACATGTGGACTCATGAGCTAGTCACACACCTTGAAATAGGGGAAATCCACCTTTCTTAAGGAGTGATCCACAGTTGGAGGTAATCTGTGGAGTATTTTATGTTCAAATGCATATCAAGGGGAGAAGTGTTCCATATTTGTAGG
Source organism: Picea engelmannii (assembly GCA_009831015.1). Classification (NCBI taxonomy): domain Eukaryota; kingdom Viridiplantae; phylum Streptophyta; class Pinopsida; order Pinales; family Pinaceae; genus Picea; species Picea engelmannii. The sequence continues at coordinate 110,588 of ML809885.1, forward strand.
GGCCAAATGTTATTTTTAAGTGAAGAAATGATTAAAAATATATATGAATAGGGTCACATGGCTTGAGAATATGACATGTGGGATTTATGATCCAGGTGGTTTTTGGTGGCCTCCCACCTATTCCAACTGGATCATTTTGGCAGTTTGGAAGTTTGGAAGTTTTTTCCTAGTTTTCAGGTCCCTGACTTCAGGGGACGTTTTGAGGCCCTGATTTTTTTTTATGGCTCTCCACAATTAGAATGTGGAGAAAGTCTAAGTCTGATGAAAACATGTGTACTCCTCAGATAGAACTTTACAATAGGCTATCGTGCACCTAAAATGGAGATAATATGCAAAAGTTACAACCCCGGGAAGTTGATGTACTAGCTTACCCTAAAGGGGCCCACATGACTTTTGGCACTTCATCTCCTAGGGTTAGGTTTTTGGATGTCTAGGGTTTTGGAATTCCATTTTATTGTAAAAATACTTGGAGAGCCTCATTATAACCATATTATTGCGAATGAGCACATCCGTCACATCTCTTCTCATAGATAAGCCGCCACCATTCTAGCAAGCTTGTTTTCTATTGCATTTTATAGTTTCAACACATTTTCTTATTGAATAGAAACTAGTTTTATTGTATCTATGTTATTGTATCTTTGTTATTCTTGTGTCTCTGTGTTAAGAATAATAATAATCTATATTCATTTTCATTTTTCTCATAAAATCCAGATTAGTGGTATGAGCGCGGTTTGCTCCTTTTCATTCTTAATGCATGTCCCCGATGAGGTCATGGTACAAAGAATTGGGTCTCAAGATTGTTTCTCTTTACGAAAAAATCTATCACATGCCAAAGCGACCTCTCATGGCAGGGGAAAATAAATATGGTGGGACTAGAGATCATTTCAAAATGTTTCTCGAGGAATCCCTCATGCAACAAAGGAATGAAATAATGGATAGTTTTGCGCAAATCCTTCGGCAGACACCAATAGGAGACACATATTCCTCGAACGGAGGAACCATCCCCTTCAAGGTACAAAACAACTTTTATATTCCCATATTTTAAGGTCATATAGATGCAGATGTTGTAGACAAATGGTTAAATCTGCTAGAAGGGTATTTTTCTATCCATAACTTTTCGAATAGATTAAATATTATGTTTGCACTCCTCAATGTTGTCCCCTATGTCAAAGATTGGTGGGAGACTTTCTGTGAGAAAAAGGAAACAGATGAACCATCATTATTTATAGTCGCGGTCACCTGGGAGTCCTTCAAGGACACTATCAAGGAACAATACTACCTTGTCGGAATTTATGACGACCTATATACAAAATGGACCACACTACGACAGGAAAGAGACCAAGCAATGCCAGAGTTCACAAATATCTTCCATACCTTGCGCCCCAAGATAGGTATCAATGATTCTAAGCAAAATCTGGTGCTCAATTATCGCGGTGGTCTGCATAGATACATCCATGCCAAAATGCATTTTTTGGACATCTCGTCCTTGGGTGCATCCTATCGATATGTCGTCAAAATTGAGCAAAATCTTAAAACAAATACACAAAAATTTAGTCCTGGGAACCCCTCACATCAAAAGCAAGTAAAGGGAAGCCCCAAACCGCATAAAAAAGGACATATCAAAGACAGACAACCTCATGACAACCAGTCTAGTCCATAAGCAAAAAAGGACACCAGAAAGACAAAGAAAGATACTAGGAAGTGGTCTGACTTCCATAAGATCCCCTGGCATAACACTGTTGATTACCACTCCAAGAAATCATTGGTGGCTGAGGTGAAAGCCTCTAAATCAGAAGTGGGTTCCAACTCTGAGTCATAACTAGAAAGGGGGAGATAGATCATTGATGCAGAACCCAATGCCATAGTTACTACCACCAAGGTCCATCTCGGTGAACCAGATGAACCAGAATAAGGTGAGCGCCTCTTTCATTCACATGTGTGGGTAAAAGGCACCCCACTGCACTTTATCGTTGATAGTAGTAACTAGAAGAACCTCATCTCAGAATAGGTTGTCAAGTGGCTAGCCCTTCCGACAACGCTGCACTAGCAACCCTACAACATTCTATGGATCCTCCATGTAAGCGATCTCTGCATCATCCAACAATGTCTCTTGTCATACGATATCAAGCCCTTCAAATATGAGGTATTGTGTGATGTTTCTCCTCTCAAAGTTTTTAATTTTATTTTGGGACAACCTTATTTATGGAAACTTCATGTTCTATATGAGTCTAGGCCTCACAGTGTTATTATTACTTTGAACAGGAAATTATACAGGATACCCGAGGCAGTCCCACCTAGTGATATTTCCTTGATCTCTGCCAAGAAATGCAGGAAGGTCATCTCTCAGACTGGGAATTTTTTTTTCTTCATGATTCACTCTCAGAGTGAGTAAAAAATTATGTCCACATCTAGGGGCTCCATGACCGACCTCTCCACATAGAATAATACAAATATATCTTGTCCTCACCTATCGAGGTACCTATGCACTATCAGGTCAAGCATCCCATCGATCTGACCCCTGGTACATTGCTTCCCAATGGGCTAGTATATCGAAACTCTATGTTAGATAATGAGGATATCAAGCAACATAAATCAAATAAATTCTCCACAAGGGGCACATCCATGCCAACTCATCACCTTGTGGGAGCCCAATCATGTTGGTGCATAAGAAAGAAGGGACATGGAGACTCTGCATTGATTACCAAGATCTAAATAAAATCACAATCAGGAACTAGTACCCAATTCCCAGAATCGACGATCTCCTTGATCAGCTCAAGGGGGCCAACTACTTCAGTAATATTGATTTGATGTCTAGCTACCACCAGGTCCCCATAGAACAGATAGATGTACAAAAAATTGCCTTCAAGTCAAAAGAAGGACTTTTTGAATGGTTGGTCATGCCCTTTGGTTTAAAAAATGCTACAGCAACTTTCATGAGGATGATGGATGATATCCTACAACCTTTCAACAAAACGTTTTTAGTGGTATATATGGATGACATCATCATCTACAACAAGACTTGGGAAGAACACTTGTGGCATATTCAACAGGTTTTGCACACCCTATGACAGCACAAGCTATATTCCAACTTGGAAAAATGATCCTTGGGCATGGATAGGGTCCAGTACCTAGGATACATTTTGGATCAACATGGTGTGCATTTGGATCCATCCAAGATCCATTTCATCCATGACTAGCCATCCCCAACCACACTCACTAAGCTTCAGAGCTTCTTAGGCCTTGCCAATTTCTATCACAGGTTCATGTTAGGATTCTCCCATATTGCATGGGCCCTCATCCAAGTAACCAAGGGTGGTGGTAAGGAAACCTTTGTGTGGGTTTTGTCCCAACAACAAGCATTCGATGATTTAAAGAATAGCTTGTGCTTAACTCTAGTACTTTCATTACCGGACCTACAACAACCCTTTGAGATCGAGACACATGCTTCAAACTATGTTGTGGGTACAATTCTCACTCAGCACGACCAACCTATGGCCTATCATAGTGAGACACTATTAGATGTTGTCCGTAAGTACCCTACTTATGAAAAATAAATGTACTCCATTGAAAAAGCATGCTGTTAGTGGAGACATTACATTCTGAGGAAGGAGAGAGTCATCCACACAGATCATAAACCATTGCAACTCGTGCAGACACACGAAAAATTGCAGAATGATCAACATCATAAGTGGTCCACATAATTTCAACAATTACACCTCAAAATAAAGTATAAAACATGCAGTACCAACCAATTATATGATTTCCTCAGTCGACCTCCAATCGCAGCACTCACCACAGTGATAGACTCTTATGGCCATGAGAACTCTGGATGGCCCAAACTCTATGAGGCAGACCTTGAATTCGCCACCACATACCAAATTTTGGACGCAAACTCAATTTTCACTAATTTCCATCTTCAGGAAGAGCTATTATGTCGACTGGGCCATATTTGTTTTCCATCAAGTGAGTGAGCGAAGATGATTTAGTGTCGAGAAATAGTGGCAGTGTTGCAGAAACATTTTTACTAGCTGAAACTTTGACAGGATGTCAGGAAGTATATCAAGTCCTGCACTCCCTATGTTATTGCCAAAATGAACACTAAGAAACATGTCATGTAAACCCCCTACCTACTCATGATAGGCCATAGGAATCCATCTCAATGGACTACATGTCGGGCCTTATGTCCACCAAGAGGGGAAATGATTGTGTCTTTGTGGTTGTTGATCTCTTTTCCAAGACGACGATCCTGACTTCCTGCAAGAAGAGAATCACAGCAGAGGCCACTACCAAGATCTTCTTTGAACGATTATAGGTACATATTGGAATCCCACAAACCATTGTCTCATATCGGGACAGTTAGTTCCTGAACACATTTTGGTCGAGCCTCTGATCATTACTAGACACCAAGCTCACCAATTTCACGACCTTCTACCCCCAATTAGATGGCCAAACTAAGGTCATCAATTGGATGATAATGCATATCCTGTGCATGAACAATTCCAAGCACCCCTACACATGGGATGAGATTCTTCCTTATGTTCAACATAGCTTAATTGGCCACAACCTCTTTTAGGTCGGGTTGGGATTGTAACCATTGGGTCCCATGGATGTTGCACTACCTCTTGTGGCCACCCCAGACGATTCATCACTTTATTCAACTAAAGCTAATAAATCCTCTCAGTTCATTGAGTGGATCCAACACATTCACCAATAGGTTCAGGATATTTTACAGAATTCCAATGCCAAGTACAAGCAGTGCCATGATCAACACTGAGTGCCACATAAGTTTCAGGTGGGAGACAAAGTGTGGTTATACTTGAAGAAATAACGCCTTCTAGGGCCCCATTGAAATATTATACCACTCTATTAGGTACCTTACACCATCACCAAGGTTGTGGGTGACAATGCTTTTAAGCTCAATATTCCTCCTTTCCTTGGCCTGCACACAATATTCAATGTGGATCTCCTTCAGCCATACTTCCCACCATTGTTGGACACCTCAGAGATAGAAGAACAATTGAAACCAATAGACCTCAAACCTGACTGCATGAAACAATAATATCATGATCAAATTGTGGAAAAACAAGTCAAGGGAACTCACCAACAAAGGATCTAGCTTTATCCAGTTGTCAAAGCAGGGAAGCTCTTGCATCAAGGCAAGTGGCTCACCTGAGGCCAAATTCATCATAAATTTCCTTGTCTGATGGGGGAACTCAATTCAAGGCAAGTTTGGCAGTTTTTTCCTAGTTTTCGGGTCCCTGACTTTTGGGGCCATTTTGAGGCCCTAAACAACATTTTTAGGGATCTCCATAGTCATGTTGTAGATGGATTCAGATTCTAATGACAACATGTGT
>ML809885.1:121426-138052 GCA_009831015.1 Picea engelmannii
TTCTTGATCATCCAACTCGACATCTATATCAACATTCGGTTCAGAAACAATGTTGAAAGGATTGATGATATCATCATCATCATCAATGTCATTTTCAAGCATATCTTCATCGATATCATCATCAAGATCTAGCGCATTGTCTGTTGCGTCTGGTTCATATTCTCCATCTTCTTCACCCGTTGACCCATATTCTTCCTTCTCTAGATCTACATCATCTTCTTCTTCAATATCATCTTCATCTACAATATACTTTACTGGCCTTCCTCTTGGATCATATCTAACAACAAATGACCAATCCCTCTTACCTGGAACCTTTGAGTAAATGACTTGTTCACATTGACTTGGAAAAACATATCAGTCATTTACTTTTTCAAAAACCATTGTTTTAATCATCAGAAATATGTTGGCATGTTGAATAACAGTTATTTCATTATTATGTTCATGCATTCGTAACCTATACCATTTGGCATCGAACAAAACTAATTTTAAGGAATTAAAGCCACACTCAATTATATCATTCAAAAACCCATAGTATCTATTTTCATATTCTCGAGGATGTGTGTCACACCTTGATCCGAAAAGATCTTTTAATGATTGTGGTTGAGTTATTTGGAATGTGTTAATTAACCATTTATGAAGTTGAATGAAAGAGGAAGAATTTAATGAAGAATCATAGCAGCCATAAGACATTATACAGATCTGAACTAAAGCAATACGAACAACAAACCATAACAAGAGAAGTGATAATGGAGTTTGGCACAAAATTGCCTATGTCTCAGTGGGGGAGGCTTTTTTATTAATTCTTCAATGTTTTCAAAGTACAGAAAAAGTACATCAAATGGACTCCATTCTGATCTCGTTGTGTTCTTCTCGACCTCATAAATCCAATGCAACTGACAACACTGAAAAAGACTAAGTACAACCTCCGAAAATGGCCTCCAAAGTTATGCTCCTCAATAAATCCCCTACATAAAAATGGCTCTGGCTTTGCTTTTCTTTAGCATAACTCTTCTTTGACTATCTCCTCATGGACTCAAACATGGCTAGTTTATATAGATCTAAATTTGGTTATCCTTCCCCAATTTCCTCCCAAAATCTCGGCTCAAAAAGATCCCAATATCCCCCCAAAATGGGCTAAATCCTCCATTAACAGGCATAAAAATCAATAAAATCCACTAAACATTGGGTAAAAACCCACTTTATACATAAATTTGGGCTTAAGCCCCCACAATGTGGTGCGCGCCCCTCAAATAGTGGTCATATGCACTAAAAATGGCCAAGCTCTAGCCCAAAGGGCTAAGAGATGGCCCTTTAGTCGCGTTAGCACCTGGTTTTGAGGCTCAGTGCATGGGATCAAGGCTTTAACACCCTGCGCCTTAAGGGATAAGCCCCCCACAATACATGGTAAAATGGTTAGAACCGTGCCCCAAACCGCACCCAATGGATAGTTAAGCAGTGACGCCCGTGCCCTTGGTTATATGAAGTGTTAATCGACCACAGGCTGGGGCTTATCCCCAACCCCCTCTGTGCCAAACTTTAATACATTACACTTTATTTAAAATAAAGTGGCTTACAATACTTAAGAACCATTGTGGCACGTTGGCAATTCTGTCATTTCCAAGGCGTAGGCTCTCTCTATTGGAGGTCACGAGTTCAAGTCCTTCAAACTCCAAAGATCTTTTACACTTCCATCCAGTGATAGGGTGCCACGTGGCAGCCCATGTTTGGCCCACATGGCACCTCTTCATTGGCCTGAAAAATGCCACATGTCAACATGTGATTGGTCCCTATCACCATCCAGTCACACCACTGTTGTTCTCCCACATGTCAGTATGCTTGCATCAGCATGGTGATGTCATGTTGATGTCAGCATGGTGATGTCATGCTGATGTCATCATTGACTTTTTTCCAGTTTGACTATTGACTTTTTAGATGTTTGGGAAAGCGGTCAGAGTGTGATAACTCTCGTATATGGAGCTTGTTTGAGAAATTAAATATATGGCCATAATCAGCGTGACGAGCCGGTCGCAATGGAATTGGTTTCATTTGATTCTGAGAACTTTCATTTTTGAGCCTTTTTTGGACCTGATTCTGGATCACTCCTAGAGGAAAAATTAGTGACCTGGAATACTGCACTTATCCCACTATCATAAGTTTTCCTAGTTTCATCCAACTGTTTGACACAAAATTTATGGCCATTGCACCACATAGCTTTGTCGTGTTTCAACTACAATATGCGACACTTGTAAAAGATGCATTGTCAATTAATAATAAAAAAAATTATATAATTTGGAAAGTATATATGAAAAAAAACACCTATTATAATATAAAACAACTGAATAAAATAGGTGAATTTTCTTACCTTTCCATCTTTCAAACAATATGATAAATCTATTTCCCTCTACGTAACATCAAAATCTCCATTATGACGAGCTTCTCTAACCAATTCAGACAATTATTTCCATGATAACCTACCGCCATGACATTGTTTACATCTATCAATCCATACCTTTATCCAGTCAAGATTGTTTTCAATGTATAAATGTAGTGCATCCCAATCTTGAGCAACTGACCGATCAAAAAAATCACAATTCACCAATATTAAATATTAGTTATAACCATGGTAAATATTAATAAACGATGAAAGAATAAATATTAAATGAGTATGATCATATACACAAAAAACTAAAAATTTATATTTATTACAAATAACCATAATTTAATTACCTCTCATTTTCTTCATTGTACCTTTCCCCAATAGTTGCTCCCCTTCAAATTTTTTGATGGAATTCACATACCAAATTCAATCCACTTCATGCATAGCTTGTGCTACTAATTTAGGAAGATACTGAATAATATACATCATGGATTCATATAACATATATCACTCCACCATAGAACCCTCAAGACGTGCTCTTTATCTAACCAAAGCCTTCAATGATTTCAAGTGCCTCTCCGCCATCCAAATTGACCTTGTGTGTATAGGTCCACACATTTCAATCTCCTCAACTTGGTGTATGAGGTAGTGTTCTTGTGCATTGAAAAATGCTTGAGGTAGATACTTTTTCATTTCACACATTAGCTGAGGAATTTCTCTCTTCCAATACTTTATATCATCTTCATGGATTTCTTTCAATGAAAACCATCTACAAATCATGATGCAAGAAAATAACATATTTCAACAAAACATAACACATATTAAATTACAAGTAAAACACATGTCATTAAGTACAAAAAAAAATTGAAAAACCTTTTTTCATATATATTGCAGCTACTTACCTTATTTATTTTCCAAGATCATATATAACTTGTTTGACATTGTTGTCAAAGTCGTTTGGGAGGGATAGAGTTAGAACATACTGTAACAATAAAAACAAATTGTTACTTGTTTCAAAACTAGACAAAAAAAATATAAATCTTAAAAAATGTATATGACCAATATATAAATATGAATACTAAAATTATTAATTACCTTAATGAAGGTATGCCAATCATATGTTTTTACCACACCAAATTCACCTTTCTTTGTTAATATACTATTTATGTTTGAACAAAAACCTATGGGAAATTTAATTCTTTGAATGACCTCTTTTACACCATTGCTTTGTTGCTCTGTTAATAACCATGGAAGGTTATTTTGGTCTCCATCACTATTTGATTGTATCACACTTTGCATTGCATGATTGGCTTCTTGAATGTCATTACAAATTTTGACATTTTTTTCTTTATCCCTCCTTCCATCTATGATTTGCCATAATGTTTCTATCACATTCTTCCTAATATGCATTGTATCAAACAAATGAACTATTTTAGCTCCTCATAGTAAGGAAACCTCATGAATTGAGTGGGATAACATTTCATTCCTCGTGGAAGCCCATTATTACTACCTTCACGACGACGACATTGATGAAGCATAAAAAACATCATAACACTATTTATGATCAAATGTGGTAAAATAAATTGAATAATTAAAATAAAATTTCAAAACATGATTCCATTTGCGATACATAAACAAAATGCGTACCTCAAGGATTAATTCTGTCATATGCCAACTTTGATAGGCGAGGTGTCATTCTTTGTGGTTTTAGTCCAGTTTTAGTCTAGTCTCTTGACCCTTACAAATTCTTGTATTATCCTTTTCAATCAAAGGTTCATCATAAATACCATCACTATTGTCCCCATGATCCTTATCTGGATGATCGAATAAGTCTTGAATCATTTGATTTGTCCCATCATGTTAAAATATGTTATTATTGCCATCTACTTCCATGGGATCATTAAATTGATCTTCATTATCCGCTTCATGTTCCTCATCTTGTACAACATCATTTCTGCTACTACTTGATTCTTTTTGTAGAAAGTTAGGGGGGAACTCTAACTTTATAATTACAAACAATCATGCAAAATTAGTGCATGTATAAAACAATATAAAAGTTTGAGAATACAATCAATATTAAAATATATATATAGCTAATTACCATGGGATGATATTCATTTGATCCCCCGTCCATGTGCCCATATTTTCTACAATGTTTTTTAGCTGTTTCTATTAAAACTCTTTCGGGTCGTCTAGTACAACAATTTTTTCAAGGGAAATAACATTTACCATCACCCTTTTCACCCTCTTTAATTTTTTTTCCACCTCTAATGTTTTCTGACATTCTTCCCCACAAACATATACTGATGATTATCTTATTAAATTGAGTGGTGTATAATAGAATATATATTATATTATTCTATTATAACATATGGACAAAAAACTTGTTTTTTGTTGGCCAAGAAGACCTTATACCATTTTGAACTGTCGTTGTTATATCAAACTTGTTGCAACATCCCTAAAATGCAACATATTTATATATTTTACAATGTCACAATTACGATGACAATTGACCAAGTCAATGTTGAATTTTTCAAATAGAGGGTGATCATTGGGGAGGGGGAACCCAGTGTCCACATCATCACAAGAGAGACACACATTTGATGTTATCTCTCTTGTGAAAACCTTCAGAAGACGTCCCTCTTGAAAAAATTTAAAACTATGTCGCACGTGTGACGATATCGGGCAGGATGGAGAAAAAAACTTAAAATTCCCTTTGTTTTTATACAGTGTGACGATTTTTTTCCATAACGTCGCAAGTAGAACATCACAAATTTTCCAATATGTAATAGTGAATCCACTCACACTTGGAAGAGAAGGGGATTTAACGACCCATGAGAAAACCTCAATGGAGGAATACAATCCACATCAAACTTCAGAGTGAACACCAATTCGAGGACCATGAATTGAGCCAATGGTTTTTTTGAATGAATTATTATAGTTAGTTCATGTCATTGTTGACCTGATCCCGATATATGATAGTGACAACAACGAGGTAAACACTTTAGTTCCTATTATAAATGAATAAGTGGTAGAGGTTTTAGATATGAAATTATCCCAAGGACCAAATTATTTAGGTGAGGAAACAAAGTTGAATACAACTGAAGGTCATCATCACACCCCAAACCGAACACCACAAGCACTAGATAAAGTGGAAGGAAGCATCAAATACCACGAGGAACCAATACATACAAATGAGAATGGTAACGAAGCTTCCATCGGGAGAAGTGATGCACCAAGGAAAGGAAAAGAGCCAGGAGACCCTGATGTTGAATATGCATCATGGGGTAACACCAACAAGGGAGAAGAGAATGAAGGGTTGAAAGGAAACAAATAAATTGAGGATATCGCAACAAAGCATTCAAAACATTATAAACCCGGAGGGTCAGCAATTCCAACAGAAAACATAGTAGTGAGGATCATGAAAAATGCCCCAAGCAAAAAATAATTTGGAGATCCATCTATTAGAATAGGAATGGGATCAACAAGAGCTCTTGGGAAGTCTCAAATGACACAAGAACAAGGTGAAGGAATCAATCATAGGAAACTAGGAGTCAACATAGGAAAAGAGACAATACTTGAACATTTTCATACACTAGGAAGTTTAGGAAATACTCTCCCATGGGAAGACCATCCAATCCCATAGTCAGTGGATGAAGTAGTTGATGTTCAAGCCATCTCTTATGAAAGGAAAAAATAGGAAAATCACTTTGGATAGTGTGGTAACGATCACCATGGAAAAAACATTGTTGGACACAAGACAATCCAAGGTAAGTGATTTATTAGGGGAAAGTATGGCTATATCTAGTGCCACTATAGATAGAGAAAGACATGATGAATGAGAGGCCGATTCTATGAGAGCATATTTGGTGAATCTCAAACATCAGGTGGAATACTATCAGGACACTCCCCAAACGGTTAGGTTCATGAGAATTGAATTCAAGGAGATTTTTACTCAATTCAAATATTATAGGGAGGTTTTTATGACTAGGATCATAATTTACCAAGAGGAGACTTTGTTGGGCCTTGTAGTGTATAAAGAAATCATGAGATTGTCGGATAAATTGCATCAAGTACTGGCACAAATAAAGTATATCAGAGATATCCAGAAAGGTCGAGGGGAAGAAGAACATGGAATTATGATGATTTCATATGATAGCTTAGTCAGGATCAGGTTAGCGGTAGAATATTGGGTACAATTGGTAATAGAGCCACAACAAAAAATGCAGGAAATATGGGAGGGGTTTTTGAGGAATTGGAACAACATAAACTAGAGAATGATATACCTTCATATCCCAGAATTTTGTGCTCCAGATGAATTCATCAATTTTCACATTATAGTCCAATGGTTCAGAGAGCTCAATGCATAATTTGGAGATAATATTCAAGAAATATGAACACTTGAAAAGGGACAGGTGAAGAGACTCTCTGATAGACAGATAGGAGCAATGTGAGCCCTACAACAACTAAGCCGATATAGATCAATTCAGAAACTATGTAATGGAAATGAAGGATAAGCTCAACATGCCAATGGATCAACATCAATTTTCATATGTGCATAATTGTGAAGATCTGTTCTCCCAGTGGTCCGATTATGGCAAGGAAAATCCTATGAGATAATTAGATCTCACTAATGGGTTTCATGTGGATATGAACCACTTCATTTTCTTTTCTTCTTTAGTTAAACAAATGTTGTTGTTATTTTTTCATGGAGTTTTTCATATAAATAAAGAGGTCGAACTTGTTTTAAAGGGTCGACACTTTTTTAATAGTAAATGAATCAGACGAAGAATTATTTTGAGAGTTTAATTTAGAAGCTCATGCAGAGCCGAAGATAATTTTTTCCAAATATTGTGGAGTAGAATAATTTGTGGATTGTTCTCCTTCCTATTGACTACTGCAAGAAATTTAGTAAGACAGTAATTGTGTTTAATTTATCTTGAATCATTGTATTCCATGAATATACATTGGAATGAATACGATGGTGTTGTGAAGTTGTGTGTTATACAGTGACTAGAATTATTTCTAGTTATCTGTCATTTTTGCATATATATTTCTTTTCTTAGATGATGTTTGTCGCTTGATCAATAAGGGAATATTATTGTTTGATATTGATTGAAGATAGGTGTCATTTACATGTTATTGGTAAGAGGTTCGCCTAAACCCAACCTTCTTAAGAATTCATTTTTCGAATAATTAATCAAGAAACTTATAAAGAAACAAAAATAGTTTATAAAAATCCATCATATAATATAGAAAATCCCATCAAAACTTGTCAAACTATCAATACAAAGAATCTCGTTACCCCAAATAGAGAAGAGTCTAATTGGGCCTCATCTCTGGGCATGATTCCTAATGTTGAGTTAAAGGGAATTTTGACCCCTCAATAGTCCCTTAGATAGGTTGTTCTAGCATCTTCAGATCATCACCTCCTTTATTGGAGGACTTACACTCCAAATTTGTGTACAGACTTATCGATGTTTCCATGTGAGTGAGGCATGGTGAATGGTTCTAGGATTGGTTTACATTGAATACTTAAACCTATCTGGAATCCTTCCATAAGATTGGCCCCTTTACATATCTCATCTCAAGCATTGTGCCATTGTTCTTCAGGTTTGGGAGGATGAGTGGAGGTTGTCTAGGAATAAATTCCATGGGACTCTTACTACCAAGTTGGGTTATGAATATCTAAGGGATAATTTTCTATAGGTAGAACTGCGAAATGGTAAGGTTTGGAGGTCGTATTTTATCTAGAAATTATAAATCCCTTTAAAAACTAGGATTTTTATGTGGCTATCCCTCTCCAAATAAAGCCATTACCTAGGAAAATGCACAAAAAATGATTTGGAATGGGCCTAATATATTGTGTCTTTGTAAATTGTTCCTTCTGAAGGTTTTTCTGGAGGGAGGTATTATTGCTAGTTAATAATATAGTTTCGTGGAACCAAGGTACTTTTATAACATTTTTCTAGTATGGATATCTCATAAGGATAATTTAGAGCATAGATCTCTTCCTTTCTTTTTTATGTGACACCTCTGGTTGTCAAGAAACAATATATTTTTGTAGGGTATCCATTATCTATATCTCAAGTGGATCACTCCATTAGATATTCCTATAGAGAAGGCCAGGAGGCCCCTCCTTAAAAAATTCCTATATATTTAATGCATCGAGCGATGGAGACTCCATTTGCATGGGATTTCTTAGATGGAACCTATCAAGGAAATCTAGGTACATGTGGGGCTAGGGTGATCCTTCATATTTATTCAATGCATTTATTTTATTTAAAATATGGAGAAGGACCTAGAACAAATAATAAAGAGAATCTTGTTTCCCTATGGTTATTTATCAAAATGGTTGAAGACAAAGGGATCATAAATATTCAAGTGTTAGGTGAATACAAACTTCATATAGATTAGGCAAACAATAAATGTCAATTAATTTTTTTATCTCAAGGACTTATTATTCAAATATTTCTAGAGGAAAATTGATCCGGATTTATAAATGGAATGAAATGAAATTCATATGTATATCAAAGAAAAATGCAGAGATACAGTAAATCTTGAATTATATTAATAAAGAGAATTTGTTGAAACTGTAAAAATGCAGACCGAAACAAACTTGCTTGAATGGTGGCTACTTATCTCTGAGAAGAGATGTGACGACTACGCTCATTCACAAGAACACGAGTAGAATAAGGTTCCAAAGGAATTTTTAACATAAAAAATATATGATAAAAACATAAACATCGAAAACCCTAACCCCTGGAGATGAAACGCCAAAAGGTTTGTGGGTCCCGATGGGGGTAAGTGATACATCAAATTTCCAAGGGCGTAAATTTTACATATGATATCCTTTTGGGGGGCTCGATACATTGTTGGAAAGGTATATCTGAGGCGTACAAAGTCCATTCAACCAAGAATTTTCCTTTTATTACAAGCTATGCCTTTTTTAGCCCAAAAAACATCGATTAGGGCCTCAAAATGGTCCCAGAAGTTTGGGACACAAAAAACTGTAAAAAAACTTCCAAAATTGAAAATTTTCTTTGAGTCGGTGGAATAGGTGGGTGGCCACTGATATACCCCTAGATCAATCCTCCCCCCTTAGGAATAAATGGTCTCCATTTCATTGAGCACCCCCATCATATGGGGAAACTTCTACTAAAATTGGCCTTGGGTGATACTTGCCTTGGTGCAGGAGCTACCCTGCTCTAACAACCCAATAAAGTTGTATCCTTTGTTGGAAAGTTCCCTTAATATGAGTATCCCTAATCGAATCAATGGCTTCTTATTCCATGCATCCAATTTTGAGATACCCAATAGGTGTTTCTCTAAAGCGTTGATGCCAATCAACACCGGGTGTTGGTCAATTCAATCTATGTGTCAAGCAATGCGACACATTCTCAAGAATGTTGACATCGATTAACATCGGGAATCGACATTTTTAGGTACTAGTTGCACGAGGCAATTTCTCACTCATGGAAGTGTCAACGTCAATCAACATCGGGTGTTGACGATGTCAGTTGAAAAACACCCATCGTTAAGTCCAAGAAGTAGTCATCAACGTCGATTAACATCGATAATCGACACCCAATAGTTGAACACAGGAGAACCCATAGAAAAAGAGGTTAGCGTCGAATGCCTATAAATAATGGAATTGGCCAATCAATAAGACAACAAAAAATATCCTTTATCGTATGCCCTCCTACCCATCGATTCCCAATAAATGATTTTCGATAAGCAATATGAATCGTTTGATGGGTCCTACTGAAGATATATGAATTCATCGAAAACATCAATATTTAGAAATTTGATTCGCAAACATCCCTATGTGTCTTGTTGTTCAATAGATTCCATGTTGATATCCTAATCCAGACACACTTGCAAATGCGACATGTTGTCATATCTTTCAGTATCGACGAATTTAGACACAATATGGTACCAAAAGCCTCAAATATTTCAAGTGTTTGATTCTCAATCTCAAATGATATGCAACAATCAAGGATTTTTTGAAATACTTGATGAATCGTTCCAATGTCCCTTTGTGCCACTGATTTTTTCATAGATTTTACTCTGAGAAATGGCACAGACGATAGATGGAATTAATGAAAATATACAGTAGATTCCATGTACTAAAACTTGATTATTTCAGATGTACGGACTAATTGTTATCTATTCGAATGTATTTGAATAATTCCATAATTTTCATAGAACTATTTGATTTTTTGCTTAACAACTCACGATTGATCTAGTGACACTTAGGAATTGAGTTGTGTTGTGTTTATCACAAAGCGTCGGACTAGTAAGTATTCAACTGAGGAAAATCTGTGTGTGCATGTATTTATCATGATTGTCTCTGAGTTTCTATGACTGAGGGAATACTGAGTTAAACTATTGCATTTTTGTAGGAAAAATGTCTCCTAGACAACCATTCATTCATTTATCGCTAAAGAACTTGAAAGGAGGAAGTGAGAAAATAGGAGAGGCATCCAAGTCAGCTACTAAGAAGCTGCATTTTTCCCCCAAAGCATAGCTAGTGATAAAAATATAAAAAAAATGCCAACAAACCCACCTCCACTCTTCAAAGACACAAATAATAACACTACATCCAAGGTAATCCTACCTTCCTAGCTTGATTTATAAAACAAAATCCATTATGAATATTTCCTAGAATTTACACCTCATAGTGAACTGGAGGTGAGGGAATTGGATGATCAGATATTCCAAAACATCAGGCGTTCTTCGTTATATATGGTGGCAGACAAGACACTTGTTTTTCCTTGTGTTGAACTCCTAGAGTGGATCATTCATCATGCCAATGTAGAGAAATGTTTGTTAAATAAAAAATATGGAGAATGTATCGACGCCTTCTTTCCAATATAGGTAAGCACATAATATAAACTCGAGGATGTTGAAGTTAGGGTAAACAAGAATTTTCTTTTGGCCTTATATGAATGCCATAATACCAGTCAATTGTTAGCATCTTGGTGGAGGGAGGATAAGAAATTTTTGAATATGACCTCAAGGTGGTACAACACAATGAACCTCTGAGAACCCTACATCTTCCTGATGGCCTTGATCTTTCATTTATACAGAGAAAAGGATTTCTCTAGGTTCTCAGAAGCTTGGATACCTTTGTCTCGTACATGTTCTACATCTAGAAGCACCTTTACTAGGAACCTATTATCTCAAAATAGTTGAGCACCAGGATAGAGGAAGTGTAAAATCCAAAACCTGGAGAAACCCCTCCATTCTACATGGAATGTTATATCATAGATACGATATGTGCTAAGAATGTGTTCTCTAGTTTGAACTGAGATGGTACATTTCCAAATTCCATGTACCTACTTATTTTGGCATCTCGTGGGAGAATAGGTACAAAATATCAATTGATTTTACTTGTGATGGATTCATAGCTCAAGTATATTCCTTGATTTAAAAAAAAAAACTTCCCAAGACTCTCTGAAGAAGCAAGGAGGGTAATATCCAATATTTGGCCTTGGTACTTAGAGGAAAGAAGCACATATATCAAAATTTTTAGAGCCATCAGAGCACCACACATATTGGAAATCCATGTACCTGACAAGTTGGTGTTAGGATAAATTTTATGCTCAACCATACTACAAAGGTTCAATGCATCTCTGTTAAAGGATAAGAAAAGGATATTCATCCCCTATGGGTTTTATCTGGGTTACCATTTTGTGAAGGATACCACACGGGCCAGAAAAGAATCTCATAGTCAGATAGAGTACAAGTTCACCACTGGGAGATATAGGAAACACGACCCTAGGATGTTGGTAGTTGAACATGATAATAAAGTGGTGTATCATTGTTCGTACCCACATGAGTATTTTGAGGATGAAATATTCACAGAGAATGCCACAAAATGGGATGTAGTTTTATAGAGGAAAAAAAAAAAAACATGGTCAGGTTCATGGCCATGTCTGGGAATGAACAATTAGACTTTCTAGAGTAGACAATAGGGGTAGTATCAGTGGCATAAGCTCAACAAGAAGGTATATAATAGATAGTGAAAAGGTTAGAGGCACAAAGTCTCTTAAAGTAATTTGAAAGGATGATGCAATTGCAAAGGGAAACTATCATAGTGTCGAAAGTAGCATCTGTGTTAATAAATCCAGTGACACTCGGAAGAGAAGAGTAGCTAGTGATCCTTGAGAACACCTTAATGGAGGAATACACTACAGAACATAATTCAGAGCAAACGCTGATAGGAGAGCTAGGAACTGAGCCAATGGTTTTTCTATATGTCCTAGCACACGTAGCTCATGTCAATGTTGACCTGAACATGATTATGATAGTGACAGTGAGGAGGTAAACACTTCAGTTCCTATTATAAATGGAGAAGTGAAAGAGGTGTTAGATACGAAATTATCTCTAGGACCAAAACATTTAGGCGGGGAAACATAACTGAATACAAATGAAGGTGATCATAACAACCCAAAACAAGCACCACAGCCATTGGATAAATAGGGAGGCTGCATCAAATTCCATGAGGAACTAAGAGAGAAAAGTAAGAATGGTAATGAAGCTGCCATCGGGAGAAGCAATGAACCAGAGAAAGGAAAAGAGATAGGAGACCTTGATGTTGAATATTAATCAAGGGGTAACACTGGAAAGGAAGAAGAGAATGAAGGGTTGAAAGGAAACAAAGAACTTGAGGATATCACAACAGACCCTTCAACACATTCTACACACGTAGGGTCAACAATCCCAGTAGAAAACACAACAATGAGGATCACGAAAAATTCCCCAAGAACAGAAAAAATTGAAGATCCGTCTATCATAATAGGAATGGGATCAATAAGAGATCTTGGGAAGTATTAAATGTCACAAGAATAAGGCAAAGGAACCACTCATAGGAAACCAAAAGTCAACATAGGCAAAGAGACAGTACTTGAACATTTTCATACACCGGGCAGTTTAGGAAATTCTCTCTTGTAGGGGGACCATCCAATCTTTGAGTTGCTGGACAAAGTAGTTGATGTTCAAGCCATCACTTATGACAGGAAAAGACAATTGGTTATGAAGATAACTGGAAAACATAGGAGAATCACTTTGGATGGTGTCGTAATGATCACCACAGAAGAAACCCTATTGGACGCAGAAAAATCCAGGGTAAGTGAGTTATTAGGGGTAAGTATGGCTAGATATAGTGCCACTATAGACAGGGAAAGAGAGGATGAATGAGAAGTTGATTCTATGATATAAGAGTTGGTCCATATCAAACATCAAGTGGAATACTATCATGACACTACCCAGGTGGTTAGGTTCATGAGAATGGAATTCAAAGATATTTATACTTAGTTCAAATCAGATAGAGAGGTTTTTATGACCAAGATCGTAAGTTACCAAGAGGAGACTTAGTTGGGCCTCACAGCGTATAAATAAATGATGATATGGTTGGAGAAAGATCATCAAGTACTGGCACAAATCGAGTATATCAGAGAAATCCAGAAAGGTGGAGGGGAAGAAGAACATGAAATTAGGATACTTGCAGATGAGAGCTTAGTCAAGATCATGATAGCAGTATAATATTGGGTACAATTGATAATAGAATCACAACAGAAAATGCAGGAAAGATGGGAGGAGTCTCTTGAGAATTGGAACAACAAAAACCAGAGAATGATAGACCTTCAATTCCTAGAATTCGACACTCCTAATCAATTTATCAATTTTCAAATTATATTCCAACGGTTCAAAGAGCTCGATGCATAAATTGGAGTGAAGATTTGGGAAATCCAAATGCTTTAAAAGGGATGGGTGAAGAGACTTGCTGACAGACCCATAGGAGCAGTGTGGGCCCTACGACAGCTAAGCTTCGAGATAGATAAATTCAGAAACTAGGTGATGGAAATGAAGGATAAGCTCATCTTGTCGATCGATCAACATCGATTTCCATACTTTCATAATTGTGAATATCATTTCTCCCAATGGTCCGATTATGACAAGGAAAATCCTATGAGATAACTGGAGCTCACTAACGGTTTTCATGTGGATATGAATCACTTCATTTTTTTGTTTTCTTTAGTTAAACAAACGTTGTTGTTATTTTTGCATGGATTTTTTCATATAAATAAAGAGGTTGAAAGTTTTGTAATAGTAAATGAATCAGACGAAGAAGTATTTTCATAGTTTAATTCAGAAGCTCGTGTAGAGTTGAATTGATTTTTTTCCAAATCTTGTGGAGTATCATAATTTGTGGATTGTTCTAATTCATGTTGACTACTACAAGTGATTTAGTAAGAAATTAATTGTATTTAAGTTATATTGAATCATTGAAGTCCCTAAATATACATTGACATGAATATGATGGTGTTATGAAGTTGTGTGTTATACAGTCACTATAATTATTTATGGTTATCTGTCATTTCTACATATATCTTTATTTTCTTAGATGATGTTTGTCACTTGATCAATAAGTGAATATTATTGTTTGATATTGATTGAAGAGAGGTGTCATTTACATGTTGTTGGTAAGAGGACCTATCCTTCTTAAGAATTCAGTCATTGAATACTTAATAAATAAACTTATAAATAAATAGAAAATAGTATATAAAGATCCATCCTATAATATAGTAAATTTCATCGAAAATTTTCAGACTATCAATCCGAAGAATCTTTCTACCCAAAACAGGGAAGAGTCTAATTAGGCCTCATCTCTAGGCGTGATTCCTACTGTCGAGTTAAATGGAAATTTGACACCTCAACAAAATTGGTGCTAGAAGGAGGACCTGAACGAATTCATGGCTAGTCAAAAAAAATCTTTAAACATAAGCTTATCTCAAATATCCTATAGATTCAAAATAACCCATATGCATGGCTAGTCCTTCTCAGGACAAAGTTAATATTTAAGGTATGCCCACTGCAAGTGAGTCATTGCACACTGAAGACGGTTCATACCTTCACCCATACATACCTTAAACGATTTCTCACAACAAAATAAACACGTTTAGAAGGATTCCTGGAGCTTATGCTTGAAAAATTGGGTAATTGACGTTAGCTTAGTTTCTCCCTTACAGGAAGGAAACTAGAATACTAGTTGTCGATACCCCAGATCACACCTTTGTTCATACTGTTGAAGATATGATATATTTTTCTCTTTCTAAAATTAACCAACCTATTAGTTTCATTCATGAAACTCCTCTCCTCACCCCACCAACAAGTACATATTCTAGCACAGATGAATCAGAGTCTGAGGGAGCCAATTCTAACCCAGAAAATTTAGATAACGAGTCAGATACTATGGAAAATAACAATGAATAAATTTCATAGGGTAATAATCAACCTTAAAATAATCAACCATGGTTGGAAAAGGATTCCCTAGACTTACCAAGGTTATTGCATCATTTTCCTAGGCACCCAAAAAATATTCTTCCAGTATTTGATCATGAAACCTTCGGCCTACCCGAGGATCATATTAAGAAATTTATATTGACGATAAGATTAGTGAATTTCCAACATGAATACGTAGTATTCATAATGTTCCCTTATACCTTTGAGAACTCATCTTCAACATGGTATTTCAACCTCCTGGTTGGATTCATTAACAATTGAAAAAAAAATTAGAAAGAATTTATGGATAAATTTTCTGAAAAAAACGACTATCGGGGCCCTCATGGCTCAACTTTTCACCTCCAATATGGGCCCCAAGTAGAAATTCAAGGAATTCAATCAACATTTCACAACTATCCTCAACAAGTTTCAACCAGTTTCCTAGACCACTAAAGAACTAAAAATTGAGGTATACACTAATGCATTATCGACCTCTATCTCTGTGTTCGTTAAGAGGGTCGCTAAAAAGACTCTTGTCCAGAACATTGAGGAAGCCAAATTTTTTGAATTTCAAATGAAAGGCTATAAAGATAGTCAGATTTATTTATCAAAGAAAGAACCACAACAAGCACCTAGGTGAGGACTATTGTTAACATGGTCGCCTGGTAAAACAACTAAACATAACTCTGAAAAATACAATGTAGATATGGAAAGCTTACAAAGGATGGTTAAGTTGTCCAAAGAGATTGTAGACATGAAGATGAATGCAAGGGAAGGAACATCAAATCCTAGGTCTTACAAACCTTTATTTAGAAAAAATACACCTTTCAAAGCCCTAGATCCCCCTCCTGCTAACTTGAACATTGACTTGAGAGAAGTGCATTAGATTCATATTGTAATTATCATCAAGAACATCATTCAGAAAGGGATTGTCCTCAATGAGTGAATGTTATGAATCT
>ML809885.1:172972-196173 GCA_009831015.1 Picea engelmannii
ATATAGGTTTGATGTTGGTTTATCACACTCTAAAGGAATAATTCTAAATTAAAGTTCACACGGAACTAAAATTCAAAATAGCTTTTAGACAGAAGCGAAATTCTAAATTTAACCTTCACACTGAATTAGAATTTGAAATAACTTCAGACATAAACAAAATTTTAAATTAAACCTTCAGATCGAAATAACTGAACCGGATTGATTTATTACACTCTAAATGAATAATTCTAAATTAAACTTCAGATGGAACTAAATTCGAAATAGCTTTCAGACAGAAGTGAAATTCTAAATTTAACCTTCGGACTGAATTAGAATTCGAAATAACTGAACCTTCAAACAAAAACGAATTTAACCTTCAGACAGAAATGAAATTTAACCTTCAAACATAAATGAATTTAACCTTCAGACATAAATGAACTTAACCTTCAGACATAAACAAATTTAACCTTCAAACATAAACGAATTTAACCTTCAGACATAAAAGAATTTAACCTTAATACGGAAACAAAATTTAACCTTCAGACAGAAATGAAATTTAACCTTCAGACAGAAACAAAATTTAATCTTCAGACATAAATAAATTTAACCCGGTTATAATAGGACAACCGGGGAATAGGTCTCCTTTTAAGGGCCGAAGTGTCGGGTCATTCATTCAATGGTATCACCTATAATAGATCATTGGGAAGGTCATCACTAGCTAATTATTTAGAAATCATTTGCATTTCAGGGGTAAAAGAATTCAGTCTCATGATTTGATCCGCCCTGATTCAACTTCTAGCCAACGACGATCATACCCATTAAAATTCAAACTGTAATATAAATAACATCGAACGAAAAGTTCCAAATCGACTTTGTAAAGGTTACATGTGCAACTATATATATATATATATATATATATATATATATATATATATATATATATATATATATATATATATTTTTTTTTATTTTTATTTTAAAACTTCGAAAGGCATTCATTTTGATAGAGACCATAATTTTTTTAGTTTCCAAGCACAACGACGGATGCAGTGATTTGTTAAAATCGAATCTCCATATATTGTAAACAAGTTTTACCATTGACATCACAAATTCGAATCTCTAGATTAAACATAGATTTATAAAACACACGAAGATATAAGAATTTAACTTAGAATTAATTAATATCTAACAAATTCAATATCAATGTCAAGATTGGTAAATGTAATTTACAGTGAATGGAGGAAATTCGAAGTTCTGGGCTGCAATTAAATTCAGCAGCGTTCATAACAATTTTTTTTTTAGAGAAGAAGCTATATGATTCTACAACGATATTTAAATTCTAATACACAAATTTACTCAACGATTTTCCTCTTGGTTTACTCATAATATGTTGATCGCACGGGGAAAGGTAGTAGAGGTTGATAGTGGAGAAGTCAACGGCTTGGCCACAGGGCTAGGCCCCTATGGAGAATTCACAGTCCACTGGACTGTGACTTAGCCACGGGGGCCAGCCCTGTGGCCAAGCCGTTGGTGTGCCCACGGCTTGGCCACAAAGGCCGCCACCTAAACCTTGATTTTAATTTAAAAATTAAAATTAAATTTAATGTTACAATCTACAGATTAAAATTAAAATTAAAAAAAAAAATACAGTTACTTACCTGAAGCTCGGGCCGTCGAACGCCCGCCAACACTCATGAACGCTTACCTGAAGCTCGGCCCACCGAATGCCCGACCACCCGCAGGAATGCCCACCAACACTCACGAATGCTCACAAACACCCTACGTCCGTGCTAACACTTGCGAATGCTCACAAATGCCAAAAGGTTAGAAAAATGTTTGAAAATTGATGTGTGGTTGATATATAAACCTTCTTTCGGCTGAAAGAGTTTTCGATCGAAAGATTTTTCGGCTGAAAGATTGTTTTGGCTGAAATATCTTTCGGCCAAAAGAATATTGCCGGATGGAAAACATTCGTTCGACTAAATATTTACATGCAAATCGAGGATACCGTCACTGTACCATTCGATTTGACGTTCCACCTTTCAAATGAAAAACCATTCGACCGAAAAAAGTATCTTTCGGCCAAAAAATACTATTAGTTCAGCCGAAAAAATGTTTTTCGGAATTTTGGAGATCAGATTGTCACGAAAGTGTTACCCACCTCCGTGATTTCACCCTAACATATTTTCATTTATCTTTGAGTTAATTTACAAAGAAGATGTTCCAGATAGGGTATTGTGCAGAATGTGATATTGCCACATAATGTATTTTGGTTCCTACTACTGCAACTCCCATGTAGTTTTTGCAACTCCTTATAGCAGATGTTGCAACTCTGAGCACTATTGTTGCAACTCTGGAACATCGTTGCAACTTTGAACACTTTTGTTGCAACTCATAACAGTGTCACAACTCCCATGCTGCAACTATGGAACATTGTTGCAACTCCGAGCATTGTTGTTGCAACTCTGAACAGTGTCACAACTCCCGTGTTGAAACTCTGAACAATGTCACAATTCATATTGTTGCAACTCTGAGCATTGTTGTTTCAACTCTGAACAGTGTCGCAACTCACATGTTGCAACTCTTGTTCTGCAACTCTGAAACATTGTTGCAACTCCGAGCATTGTTGTTGCAACTCTGAGAACTATTGTTGCAACTTTGAATAGTTCTGCAACTCCCGTGTTGTAACTCAAAACAGTGCCGCAACTCCTGTTGTTGCAAATCCAATCACTGTTGCTGCAACATTGAACAGTGTTGCAACTCTCATGCTGCAACTCTGAAAAGTTTCGCAACTCCCTTGATACAACTCCAGTTTGTTGTTACTCCTATGTCATCATTGTTTTTACTCATATAAATAAATATCTACGAAGTGGGTCCTTGAGATTTTTCATATGAGGAATTATTAAGTCAATATAAGCCTATCCTCAAAATATCTCAACAACTCAGATCGTATTTTTTGAGAAATCAAGTTTTCACGATTTGCTGCAACTTGTTGCAACTCTGAATAGTGTCGCAACTCTCGTGCTGCAACTCTGAACAGTGTCGCAGCTCATGTGTTGCAACTCATCCAAGGAACCTTGAGTCGTTAGAATAGTGCACCAACACCGGAAACCTTGAGTCGTCATAACCATGAGCCATGATGTCACATATTTTTCATTTATGGATTTATGCAACAATAATATTAGTCCAAGAAAATCAAAGATATGGAGATAATTTTGTAATTCCAAGACAACATATTGATTTGAGTGGTTGACCAAGAATCTTGGAATTCTTGGGGAAAATATCTTGGAGTTATTTGATATTTGCTAATTGTTAGCAAAAGATATTGAAATTTATTTATTAATTGCTAATTGTTAGCAAGGATCATGGAAACTATTCATTATTTAGGAAATTATTGTAACCACTATTGATATAGTAAATTCATAAGTGGATTTATTTAGATATTTATTATTTCTAGTTTCCATTGAATTTATGTATAAAATATAGCATTCTCTCCATTATTTGGAGAGGACTCTTAGAGAAATGTCTGAATGACAATGAAATAATTTAGTGAGTTTTTATTTTAGTTATATTTTTATAATTTCCTTAGTGTGTGATTTAATTAATTAATTGTATTTATTTTCTTTGCATGTTTGTAATAGATTGATTTCTTTTGATTAGCTTAATTAATTTAATTAATTTATGAAATGAGTGCTAATGTAGAATAAATAACATCACTCTGTTCTATGGAGGTAGGGCCCACTCCACTAGAACAAAGTGTCGTGTAGCTTAGATGGTTGCTTGATTTCTTGTAACTTCACATAAGATTTATTTTATTTAATTACGTAACTAGTTTATTTGTTCAAATTGTTTATGCGAGGTTGTGTTTATGTTGGATTTCATTTATTCGATTATTTCTAATAAACACATTTCAGATTGGGTTGCATTCTTTTATGTCATTGAATAACTATGCTTAATGCAATGACTATATTTTTCAGTTTGAGTAATGAGATAGATCATATTGGCAAGTATTAGGCTTTGATTCCGAGGACTTAGTTAATTTGTTTTCCCACAAGTAGTTAATCAATTTCTTTTAGCCCGTGTGAATCATTTTCAGCAAGTGTAGTGTGAATTTCAATTAATGCAAAAGTAATTTAGAGTTTCAATTTTGCAATCAGTTTACCAACACCTGAAGGCGATTGAAAGCAGGGAGCTAAGGATCTCACCACTTCTTAAGTGATTTACTTTCATGTCAATATGTTTTCATTTCTGTAATGTTTGTTTCTATTTCTGTAAATGTGGATTTTTGTAGAACCTTGCCATAGCGCAAGAGAATTGTCTATACTCTGACCACAAATGTAATCATTGATACTATGACTACAACACATAGAAGAAATAGTTGTTCCTGCATATACAGTGCACGACAGTTCACAAGTTCCATATGAGCCTTGGATTTCTAATTAAATGCACAATCTTTCTAACTATCTTCTTGAGAAATTAGGAAGGTTATTAAAAGACCCAACATTTTTGGCGTCATTGTCGAGGAACTATCAATGGTGCAATGATTATTTCTAGTATCGATTTTGTTTGTTTTTATTTTTATAAGTGTGTATTTAGAATATTTTTTCATGTGTTTCTCTTTCATCTTGTGAGGTGTGTTTATTTAGATTGTAGAATAAAAGAAAAGAACTTCCAAAAACACCTGGTGCAGAAAGAGTCGGTCATCACACTAATCTCTTTTTCAAGTTGGAAAACAAGTTACAGGTGTTATCACGACTGCTACAACACTATTTGCATTGATACAACATTGATTGTAATGATACAACACTAACGATTGAATGTTGTTCTGACACCAATGGTTGGTTAGTACCGCAACTCCAATTACAGTGGACTTGTGTCGCTATTTTGTGTTGTTGTTACACCAGTTGGGACAATGATGGATGCACCAAATTTTTTAGGACATTGGCAGGAGGAAAAAGACATTGGTGAATGAGTATTTTAGTGAAGAAAGTGAAAGGGGAAGTACAATTCTTCAAGCTTGATGAAAAGGTATATTACAACCTACCTATTGACGTCAAGAGACTAGAGAGTCTCCAACATCAACATTTTCAACTTCCCGCGGGGCTAGGCGAGAAGAAGCGAGAATATCACCCTAGGATTAAAGCCCCAGACAAGAATGCGCATTGAACTCTAGGCCAATTTTCCATTAACCTATAGTCCAAGCATGAATTCCTTTGCCTTGTCATTTAACTTTTTAACAATATTTAATTTTTATAGTATTTTATAATTTATTACTTCTATGTGGAGTTGATACAATTACAGTGACAAAATTAAAATTAATAAAGAAAATGCAAATAATAAAAAATTAAAAACCAATATTTTTTTGTTTTATTTTAACTAAAAAAAGTAACTAAAGCAAAGTTAACTAAAAACTAGAAAAAATTAATAAACTATGTTAGTTCTAAAGGAATTTGTAACATTTGTTTAAAGAATTTAGATAAATAACATTATTTTATGATATAACATTTTTATATTTTCATTTATAAGTTAGGATGTAGTTAAAAAATAATAAAATCAAAATTGTAAAATAAACAAAAATAAAAATTTATGCACTAACAAGCTAATAAATAAAACTTTATAAGCATGATTATTCACAAAATAAACATATTTTGTTTTTCTTTTTATATTCTTAACTTTAATGTTATATTAAAAAAAGATGAGGAAAAACTGAGGATTTTTAAATAAAAATCAAAGACATAATTTAAAGTGAAAAGAAATTATAAGGGCCTGCCATACAAATTCATAAATCTTCAAAATCTGCAAATCTGTGCGTAGATTAGGGCCAGGTATATGGTTTTTAGCCCCTCTAGGAACAATGTATAATAGAAAGACCAAGCATGAAAAAAAAAAAACCGAGGCAGAAGTGGAATGAAGCAATGATGGTTGATCACAAGGAAAAAAACCTGCATATAAAAACTGATTAGCGCTGGATAAAATCAAGCCTTAATACAACAAACTGACAAGTAAACCTTTACCTTGTGAAGGCCAACAAACTCATCCTCTCTTTATCCTTATCGTTGCTTCGCAAGACCCCCTATTGCCGACAATTTCATCAATCACTGCTGAAGATGTAAAAGAAGAATAAAATGAAACAGTCCTCACAACACTCTCCAATCATACTTCTCTAAATTTTCTGCCAAACTTCTCTCTCAAAAAACTTCTTCCAAAAAATTCTGAAAAACGTGGCCTGAATTCCATGACATGAGGCACAAGTACCTGAATCAAAGGCATTTGTGTTGCGGGACTTTCTGAAATTGTGTAATGTATCATGGAGTGACTTCTATAACTGCAGCGAGCAGTCCTATCCTCATTATAGCCATCGACCAATCGTTCATTTATATCATGATCTAATATAATCCCAAAACTTGCGTTGTGACTAAAAGAAAATCATAATCATGTAGGTGCTCCATGATTTCCCTTCTTAATGTATGCTCCACAAATATAATGGGAAAGGTTAATATTTCAAAAGACCTTTTATATAACTTTCACTCTTTTCAAGAGTCATATAATAATCCTATTATATTTCTTATTTTATTATATTTCTTATTTATGACATGGCATGAAGAGGGAGTGGAAAAGTCATAAAAAGATATTGGCAAAAAAAAGAGACCTGGAATATGAAAGGTGAGAAGGTGGCATATAAAGTAATGTATTTTAATTTTTTTCGAGTATGGCATGAAGAGGTACCCAGTCATAACGCTTGTGATATAACATTTATGTCATACTTAAAAATAATGGAAAGTGAATAATGGGATATAATTTGGCAAAGGTGAGACATGTAAAAGGATAATATGTTGGGTATAGGTCGTGGAAATATGGTATAATAATATATCTTTTGCTTTTTGACATAGCATGAAAAAGTAACAAAATTAACTTAAAGACATGTTAATAATGTTATTTTTAAGGAAAAAAGAGGTATAAGGATATTCCATGAGTGAAAAAATATGAAGGTTATTAGTGAGGAATGGGATAGTAGGTATTTTGAATCATAGGTCAAGATTTATAATAGTTTCGACAGGAACCCTGCACTAACAACTTGTAATGAACTTGCTTCCATTTGAATGATCATGTAACTTTCCCTGAATGTGTAGTAGTAACTTATCGAGAGTGTGTACAACTTTGTATAAGAAATTGCAGAATGAGGGGGGAGCCTAGCAACGCTTTGTCGACTAAGTAAAAATTGACAAAAATCATCGTCACACTACCTTTACTTTCCTTCTTCTTTCTTACTCTCCATTTTTCCTTTTTTTTCCATTTTTCTTTCCCTTCATTACCTACTACTCCACTTTCCTCTTTTCAACATCCCTCTACTCTTTTCATCATTCTTTCCTCTTATTCATTAGAATCATTCTCCTTTTTCATCTTTATACTCCTTTACAACCCTTTATTCTTCATCATTGATTTCCTCTACCCACACTTAGACCCCTTAGTCTTGTGCATATTGGCGAATGAGTTGTTGATAGTTATTTTAATCATTCAAATTTTCAAATCCCTCATGATACAAAAATCCCAATTTCATGAAAAAATGTGGAATTTATCTCATTAACTTATATTTTCAATAATGGGACACTTCGTGGCCTCTACTAATCTCCCATAATGGTTATCTCAGGATCTCATTGCCACATGTTTGGATTTTCCGATTAATTCATCTTTTACTTTCGATTTTGAGTATATTCTTTACATTCACTACAAGTATTGCATAGGTCATAATGCACATTATTGGACCTGAGAATTTGCATTTTTTAGTGTGGAGGTATCTTACATAAAGAGTAACTTCTATATGAAAAATTACACATAACCAAATCATCATTTAGGATAAACTTGTTCTTGATTGGACACTTATGACATTTTGGCTTGATAAAATCACTAAAACACAATCGAGACAGCCTTGTTTTGGGGGTTCATATGGGCTCATTTTTAAATCTTGTTTCTATCCAACATACCCCTTGAATTATAGTTTCTAACACATTTTTAATCATTCAATTTGGATCTACAACGAAAAATATGTGACCAAAACAGTGACTGGGTGTAGAGTAGGAAGCTTAGGAACAGAGTTAGGACAGTAAACTTTTGGAACATCTAATCAATGAATTTTTCAAACTCATTTCTAAGGTGTGTTCACCTGTGAATATAGTTTACAACTCAATTTTAATAACTCAATTCTGATATCATATGAGAAAGTTACACCCAACATACTAGTTGCCTATCCTAAATCAGAACTCTTAAAACTTTGTCTTATAGGTTCTTTATTGAAATATTTGACCCATCTGTTATTTTTGGATTCAAAACCTATTTACAGGAGATGAAAATTTGAACATAATTTCATATCCAATTTGAATCAAGTAAATATGACATCAAACTAAAAATTTGTACTCAATTTATTGACTATTGGTCTAGGCGAGAATTCGATAACAACTCTATCTTGCAGAATGTTCTTAAGCAGATTTGGCATATCACCTTAAGAATTTTTAAAACAATATTTATATTGGAAGCACCCCCGTGAATCTATTTTCATTTGTCTTTGGAATCAATCAAATTGAACGAGAAATGAAGAAGTTATCAACGAAATACTTTCATGTAGTCTAAGGCGGCTGCCACTCCTCGGCAAGTATAAAATGAATTTTGTTTCACTCATTTTTCCTTGGATTTGTTTTATAAATAAATACTTGTGGTTTTTGTTTTGTATTTATTTTATGAAGAGAGTCCACACACCTCTCTTCTTCCATGATCTCACGTTTTATTACAGGTAAGTGCGTGTTTCTTTGCAAGTCCTAGGAAGACTAAAGGAGTCAATTCATGCACAAGTGATCATTGGAGAAAAAATTTCAAGCGAGAAGGGGCATACTCTCAAGATATTATCCATACCCATGTTTTATCCTATAATTTTACTTAATGATGTTGTTATAGTGCCACTATATGTTGATACATGTCCTTGTTACAATATTACTACATGATGTTGCTACTCTTCCTTTATTGTCTCATTGTTGCTCCAACTTTTTCATAAACGTTGAAAATGGATTGAGGAACAAGATACATGAAGAATTTATTTAAATATTTTGAATACCAAAGTTCCAAAATTCAAGTGTCATTTCCATAGTCCCCATTTCTACATCATCCATGCCATTGATACCAAGGGATCCTTCTACAAGATCTCATGATCATCATGCCCATTCACCAACACCATGGTATGCCTATACATTTCCTTCCTCTTAGATTGGTGATACATACATGTTGGAGTTCATAAAGTATCATTTTATTATGTGGTTATCTATGAAAGCAAATTACCTTTACCCAAATATCGTTCATATAACCACTACACCAAAACTTCAGCCTCCACCACTCTATCACTTCCATGATTTTCTTCTCCACCCACCCCTAAACCACACAATAAAGTCATCTTGGCCCACTTACATGCCATGTTTCCTTGTTATACTATCCATTTCCTTAATAAATTTGATGGTGAAAACCCCTCTCGGGCGCCATCAGACCTTAGAATGCTTGAAAACTAGCTTGTTGGCGGGTATTCCTTGGGAATAAAATTTTATGACTGTGAAAACCCTTTAGGTGTAGTTAGACAGATCTTGTTTGAAAATCATCTTGCTAGCAGATAAGATTTGAAAATAAAGTGAGAAATAAGTTATTCCATCCAGTTTTCTCTCTAAATAAAGATTTCCATGTCGCTAAATGAAAAATGATTTCCAAGATCCATTACTACATCAAAAGTATATTCCAAATATACAGTATGCTACATGTTCCAAGATCCGCATTTCTCCTGATTGTAAAGTTTCTACATCGTTGTGGACCATATCATATTAGGATGTTGCTACAAATATTATGGACTCCATAGATAGGTGCAGGTATGCTTATTTCTCTTTTACTTAATCATGATTCATTAGGTGCTATGGATTTGTATTTGGAAAATCACTTAGGTCTTTGTCCTACTTCCTCATTTTTTTTTTGTTTCTTGGAGGTGGGAAATATCTTTAGTTTGGGGGGTGGATTTTCCATTGGCTTACCTATCCTAAACATGCCATTGTCACTCTTTTCCATCCATCACCATCCTTGCTCCATGTGACCCATGGCATCATCATCCACAACCTTGTTGAAGGGATAAAATGATACAATTTTTGTTGCAAAGGACATTATTATTGTTATATAAGAACCAACAGTAAGAATAATCCCTTGCTATTGTCACACAATAACTAGAAGCAGGATCAGAAGAATCCACTTTTGTTTCTCCATGAGAACCAACAACAGACAAAGCAACAGTTGACATGAATAATCCCATGAAACTATTGGAAGAAAGTAATGTGCTACCCCACAAGAACCTATAGAAAAAAAAGTTTCTATAGAAGCCATTCCTATATAAGAATATGATGTCATACAATGTAATGTTCCTTTCCAAATAGGATATCCAAAGAGGAGGCTTAATGGTCTAAATCGCCCTGTTAGACTATAGCCAGGGACATAAAGGGGTAAACAGGGTTACTAGAGGTCACTCCAGTCAAAGGTGTTATATTTGGAAAGTGACATTGAGCTAAAAGTGGCTAAAAGTGATTTTAAGCCAATTTGAGCTAAAAATAGAACAAATGAGCTAAAATTAGAAGTCAACAACGAATTAGGGTTTTAGGCAGCTATAAGAGAAGGTTCAACAACCTGATTCATTATTATGAATATTTTGACTTGTAATTGAGGAGAGAGATGCATCTCAGGAGAGATAGTTCAGTGGATTACATGAGGAAGACACCAGTTGCTTGATTTTGGTCCTGAGAGACACACCCTAGTCACTAGGAATATCACATAGGTCTTCCATCCTTCTTCAAAAATAGTTACACAAGTTCCAGCACCAAGGGCGCAATTATTCAGGGTGAGGGTGCACCTTATGAGGAGGTCCAGTGCATCGACTTGTACCATCCAGGGAGAGTTTAGAGATTCCCCTCTGACCCAGTTGAGAGGAAGGAAAGGAACATATTTTTCCTGGTTCCTTGTCATATTCTGATAGATGAATCGTCTGGGGCACATTTTCCAGACATTGGGCGAGTGGCACTTTGGGCAGACACATTCAGGGTTCCCGAGTGATCATCAGATCAGATCCAGGGAAACCCTTCTGACCCATTTCATAGTAATCCAAGGTGATCAGTTTGAGACAACCTCAGTCGATTCTGATGGTGGAATCACTAGGGCATAGTTTTCCAGTGGTAGAGGGGCACATTCCCCTAGGGGATCCATCAGGGGTACAGACACACTAGTAGAGGGGCTGGTCAATCACCAGGAATAAGAAGTAGAGAAGGGCGCACCATTTGGGACAGTTTCCAGTCCATTATGAGAGGTTTAGTTTTGTCACAGGGGTAGACCCAGGGTTCAATGCTTAGCAAGACCCCAACAAAACCCTGACTACCGTCCCTTTCAGCAACACCTGCGAAGCAGGCGAAGTCTCACCCAAGGTAGAACCAGGGGGGTTACAAGATGCAGGTGTTTGTAACCAGGTTGGGACACATATCTTTGATACAATCGCTTCACAAAATAGTCTATCAACACTTAGGAAGCAACATACATTAGTTTCTTATCTTAATTAACACCGCGGGACTTAATCAAAGATAGATCAGTGCTGTAAAAAATGATAATATACCCTGAGTACTGAGCACTGAGTTAGATCTAACATGAATTTACCCTTAACACAAGTAAATCACTTAAGAAACCATAAGATATATCTATCATACATAATAATAAAAGCACTAAGCAGATTCATAACATAAATAACACATCACAAAGAAAGCCAAAGACACAAGATATACGTGGTTCACCCCAGTGTAGGGCTACATCCACCAACCACTTCACCTCTTTATTATTCACCCAGATCTAACATTTATTCACTCATGTGCATTAATCCATAGATTCAAGCTTCGCGCGAGACAGGGGAACTGCGCACTGAGCACCGGATCCTCCTTCCAACACTAGGTCAAGGCACAAAGCCAACTCTCTATCGAGCACAGAGCCTTAACACATATACATCCTTTTTTACAAATCAACCCTAACCATTTGCACTTAGCTGGCTCCAAAAACTACTACTTCTATAATATATTATTCTTTATTTATACTTTTACAAACCCTTATAATAGGGCCAAACATGGGGAGAACCCAAGGGTCGACATCCCATAAAACCATTACAAAAACCCTAGAGGACCCCATACTAGGTCCACATAGCCCACAAAATAAGTGAAATACGTGATCTCATCTCTGCATGTGTGCTCCTTCTTCGACCATCGTGTCGAAGTCCAAAATTGGGCCAAATTTGACCAAGGTTTCCTCAAAACTTGGTCGAGGGCCAACAGGCCCCCAACACTCGCTTGTGACTCGTCTCGAGTAACTCAAGTATGGAAAATGCTACTTTGAAGGCCTCGAACTTAACTCAAGCTGCCTTGACTTGATGTTGCGCCTGAGCCTCCTGCTCAGTGAGCTCCTGGATCGTCTTCTCTATAACGGACCCTTCCAGGTGTTGTTCTATTGCCATCTAGTTGTGAGCCTTGTCCATCAATTTCTTTGAACACCTTGCAGGCTTCATCCTCCACAGGTCGTAGCTTCTGCCTAACTTCCATTACCTTACCCTGGAGGTCAGCGATATGTTCCTATACTACGCGTTGCTACTCAGATCTCTTCATTTTGTCTACTGTGGTGAGTAGCTTCATCTGCGCCTACACTAAAAATGCATTTTGTTGCGCCTCCTGCAACTGCGCTTCTAGCTTCCTTAGCTCTGGATCCTCGGTGAGGCGTTCATATGTCTGGGTGCTCCTATCACTCAGTTGTTTACACTCTAAGGTGATGGCTCTTATTATTACTACTATGTTCTTAGCGGTCTCCTCCCTCTAGTCACACACCTCCTACATAGTGCTCGATACTATTTGGGCTTCCAACCTTGTTATCCTAGTATGAAGCTATTAGAGGCTCTCAGCAAGCTTCACTATTTGAGCTTTGACCAGATCCTGCTCTTCCTGTGCCAAGCCTGGCACAGAGAGATATGCTTTACTTACTGCTTCTTTGACCATGGCTCACTCTATGAGCATCTGTTCTTTTTCTCTCTGTAGCTGGGTTTTTTCCTCCTGAAACTTCGCCTGAGGCTCTGGTTTTTCATTTTTATGGGAAACTACACTGCCCTGCACTGCTCGTAATTTCACTAAGACTTCATCCTTTTCCATTTTCAAGGATTTTGTAGCCTTATCCTTTTATTATTGAGCTCTCTAAAATCGATCTTCTATTGCATCCATAATATTTCTCAATTGGGCTAGTTCATCCCCCAATTCTGTAGTCCGCGAAGAGGAAAGTACAGACGACGTAGTAGGACCTGCGTAGACCAAATGAACAACTTGTTGTACTTCCTTCAATTCCTTCTCGATCCTTCCATATAGATCCTCCTGCTTCTCTCCATATCTTTTCAATATGTCTTCGGATGCATCCTCCATAGCTCTGCGGACCAGACTGATGTCATCCTCCATAAGGGTGGCTTCCAACTGGGGTTTATTAGCATGTGTCTTCTTCCTTGCTGAGGTTTTCTTTGGAGAAACCCTCCTCTTCTGTGGTGTCATTGTCCCAATGGGTGGATCCTTGGGCAGTGTATCTTTGCCTCCTCCTTGTTCTTCTTCATATCCTCCTCCCTGTTCTTTTTCTTCATCTCCTCCTCCTCCTGGCGAGTTAGACATGTTATCTTCAGAAGCGTTGTCCTCTTCATCACTCTCTATATCCTAGACTTCCTTTGAATTTTTCTTCTTCTTCATCCCACTGGATTGTTTGACATGCTCAACCCATGTAACTATGGGGCTTCCTATGGTGTCGGTGTCAAATACTTTTGCATCAGCGAAAGGTACAAGAAACTCCTTTGGCCATTCCTTTTTAATCTGCTTCATATCTTCATCTGTTAGTTTGTAGTACGACTAAAATTCTTCCTAGTTCTCATATCTACGCATGATGATGTAGATGAAATTAGGATCAACATGGAACTTCACAATGGGTTGGTACTAGTGCAGGGTGTGCGGTGTCATGCGCGCAAATGATTTGATGGTGACCTTCAACTGCTGATAGTATGCATGAAACATGGCATTGGACTTCCACTGCTTCCTCATGTCGTTGGTAAACCACAGGGTTGAAAATCGAGTGGCCAACGACTCCAAAGGTTCGATCTCTGGGAAGGTCACTCCTTCAGGAATTTTCCAAGTGACAAATGCGATCAAAATGATCAGCCAACTGTAATGGAATTCATATCCCAAGTCTTGGGCTTCGCGACAATATTTCTCTAGATTTTTTACAAGGAAGTTCACCCAATTCATTTGCATGCCCTCCACACACTTTCCTGTGAGGTCCACCACGAACCCAGTGACCTGTGTGGGGAGGTTCTTTCTTACTAGCTTGCAAGCTAGGAGTTGACAAGAAAGGTGCATTGCACCATCCTGTATAGAGGATACCTTGTAACCTCTCTTTCCTTTCTCTACTTATCCATAAGATTCTTTGATGCACTGCACCAAAGATCGATCCAAGGCCTTCCCTGGGTAAACATGCTAGGGTTCAGGACCCTTCATGCTCAAAACTATGATTCGGTGGATCAG
Organism: Picea engelmannii; assembly: GCA_009831015.1. Lineage (NCBI taxonomy): Eukaryota > Viridiplantae > Streptophyta > Pinopsida > Pinales > Pinaceae > Picea > Picea engelmannii. The sequence goes on from ML809885.1 coordinate 187,585, forward strand.
TGTTGGATCCACAATAATCCTCCTGTCAAGCCATAAGTATCTTCCATGATAGCACGACAGAAGGAGTTTAACACAAGTTTTAACCTTCTGGTGGAGGCCAAGATGTGGAATCTTCATCACATTTAACATAGTGGACTACGCCAACCCCTTAATCCAAGGATGTGAGATGAGGTGAGGCTTCTTTCCAGCTGAATTCGTCAAGTAGATGTGGGGTGATAACATAGTGTAGTTCTTCCTATCTCCTAAGTTGAATTTGATGTTCTTCAACAGGGAGATCTGTCCTAACTGACTCCCGACTACAAAAATTCCTTTTGGAATGTACACGGTGAACACAGAATACTCAAAATACTAAGGGATAATTTCACGGTTAACAGTGCTAGCCAAAGGTGGAATATAATCAAGTAGTATCGATGTGATTTGCATCACATTAGCTAGATCACCTCGGTGCTTACTTCGTTGTTCAACTACTGGGTTGACATGGCCAAAATGATGTCCATTCGAAGGGGAAGCCTACAGTCCTCTAGTCGACGATGCCTGGACACCTTCAGATATCAGTTTGTCAACCATTATCTTCTTAAGGACTTCCTTGACAGACTTCTACAATTCACTAGGTTCGCTCGACATTCTCACTTTTATCAGATAGGAAAGGAAGGAAAATTGACAAGCGGGGTCTTCTTTCAGATAATGAAACACTGCACAGCTTGACACTCGGACAATTATCTGCTTAGCTCAATCAATCATGGGTAGAAAAAAGTGGTCCCAGCGTAGCGACCAACGAGTTAAATAAGCGGGGCGTCGTGACAGATATTCCAAAGGCCAGGAAATGCTTCCATCAGTGTAAATCAATTCGTTATGGTGTGGTATCAACGTCCAAAAGAAGTCCATCAACCCATAAATGTGATTTCTAACCATTTTGAAGCATTATTCTAACGGTCGGGACACCTCCAACAATCATCTAAATTCGTCGAAGCAAATTCCCATTCTACGCGAACCTGTTGTTCCAGTGAGGTTCAAATCCTATGAACCTGCCTCCTATGAGGTTCTAGTCTATGAAGTCTTCCATCTAGTTTATGCAGTTTCTTGTAGATTTTCCAACTTAGCCTTCTTTTTATTGAGCTTCCTTGCCTTCTTCCCTATGATCTGAGTCTCTCTAACTATTTCTGGAATCTTCTTTCCATTTTTATTCTTAACTTCCCCTAGCACGGTGGCTTCTCATTGTTGAGCTTCCCTCAAAGGGTATGAAGTTAATATCTTTTTTCTTAACACTTCCTGAGTGGTCATACTTCTGTCTTTCATAGATAGGTTCTTCAAGCCTTCTTTCATTCTTTCAACCTTAATAGCTAATTCTTTTGCTTTATGTCCCTCCTGCATTGTTACTTTGTTCAGTTTCTTTGACTTATCCTCTCATTCTTCTATTAGTCGGTATATTTTTCTAGCTATGAAATCCCTTAGTTCTTGGTTTTTCTTTTCTATAGCTTCTTCCTCTGCTTTCCTTCTGATCTGATCCTTCTCAATCCAAGTCTTACCTAAAAAAAATGGGAAAGGGGAACTATCCCAAACAAACTTAATGACTTCAAATTCCTCTTCAGTCGATGTTCCATGAACAATAATAGGTACATTAGTAACTCTTCTACATAGGGTTATCATCTTTCCCTTAAACAAGCCTATCCTTCCCAACAAACGTACCACAGTAGGCTTTCCCAAAAAAAATCCAATATTTTCCAAGTTTATTCTGTAATAATATTCACTTGTGTTTCTTCATCCAAGACATAGTCTATGTCGAAGTCTTCTATTCTTGCACTTATGCATTGTTTTGCTTTCAAACTTTCTGGTAAAATGACATATTTATGAACATCCATTGTTTATTTCAACTATAATAATGTAGTCTGAACTTTCTCTGATTCTTTCTCTTTATGAATTTCTAATATGCCCTTAATCTCTTGAATTTCTTCATATTTTCCTTTTCTTAGGTTCATCCCTTCAACTTTATCAATAATCCCTAGACAATCCTCAATCTCGTGACCAACAATCTTACAACAAATACAAATAGGGCCTACCTCAACACATTCCTTAGAAATATGTCCCGGAATTTTGCAGGTGTAACACAAAGTCAATCCTCTTTTTCTCTTAAATGTTCCCCAACCTTTTCTATACTGTGTATCTCCTCTAGGATCATCGTGTTGGACCTGCAATCTGCAAAAACAATTTCTAGGTTCATGCATCCACTTATTAGTCTGAAAACTCTTTATATGCATAGGAATAACATATCTTTCTTCATTTCCATTAAATTTACTCAAATCAACTCTTTCTTTCAACTACGCCCTATCCTTCAGACTAGGACAAAATCTATTAAACATACTTAAGTTCATGCTTTTGAAACAAAATATTTCACTTATATTTCTCTTTCCAAAGCACAAAGCTTACCTCTTTAGGATCTTACATCTTTTCTTCATATCATCCTACTTTCTTAGCACAAAGCTTCGCAAGTTAAGTAGAGTATTACACACTTCAACAACATATCTACACACAAAGCTTCTCTTTTTCTTTACTTCAGTTCCCAACAATCATAGTTTCAGGTCCCGGCAACGAGACCATTTGTTGGCACAGGGGAAGATCTAGGGTTCAACGCTTAACAATGCACTAATAAAACCCCGACTATCAGCCTTTCGGCAACACCTACAAAGTAGGAAAAGTCTCACCCGAGGTAGAAGCAGGGGGGGTTAAAGGACACAGGTGTCTGTAACCAGGATGGGACACAGATCTGTGATACAATTGCTTCGCAGAATAGTCTATTAACACTTAGGAAGCAACATGCATTATTTTCTTAGCTTAATTAACACCACAGGACTTAATCAAAGATAGATTGGCGCAGTAACAAATGAAAATTTACCCTGAGTATTGAGCACTGAGTTAGATCTACCATTCATTTACCATTAACACAAGTAAAGAAATTAAGCAACCATAAGATCTATCTATCACACATGATAATCAAAGCACTAAGCAAATTCATAACATAAATAACAGAGCACAAAGAAAGCCAAAGACACCAAATATACGTGGTTCACCCCAGTGTGGGGCTACGTCCACCAATCGCTTTGCCTCTTTATTATTCATCCATATCTTACATTTATTCACTCCTATGCACTAAGCCACATAGTCATTATTCGCACCAGACATGAGATCTGCGCACTTAGCACCAAATCCTCCTTCCAAAACTAGGTCAAGGAACAAAGCCAACTCTCTATTAAGCACAAAGCCTTAACACATATACATCCTTTTTCAAAAAGAAATCCTAACCATTTTCAATTAACTAACTCCAAAAACTACTACTTCTACAATATATTCTTCTTTATTTATACTTTTACAAACCCTTACAATAGGGCCAAACATGGGGAGAACCCATGGGTCGACATCCCAAAAACCCATTACAAAAACCCTAGAGGACCCATTACTAGGTCCACATAGCCCGAAAAATAAGTGAGATCCACAATCTCAGCTCTTCTTGGGTGCTCATTCTTTGACCATCGTGTCGAAGTCCAAAAGTGGGCCAAATTTTACCAAGGTTTCCTCAAAACTTAGTCGAGGGCCAACATTTAGCCACCAGGGTGAACTTTCTGGACTTGCAACAGTTATCGTGTGAATTGCCATAGTTCCATCTCATCCATTGATCCCACAGTGCTCATCTATTATCAAGTATTATCATTTAGTTTTCTTATTGTATTTTGGCTAAGATCCTTTTATCAATTGATCTGGCCAAGTGATTCATTTTTATTTAGCCACCTTGGACATTGTACTCATAGGGATATCATAATATAATATTTTCAGTCTTTTGTCTCATCTATCATATATATAGTCATTTATATGTTGTAACAATGAATTATCTACAGTAGATACATCATATTTCCAGTGTTTCTCGGACTATCCAAGTTAGGAACATTACAGTGGTATCAGAGCTTTAGTCCTTCCATCTTGTGACTAAAGACGATGAGTGCAACAGAGGACCCAGTGATTCATGAGCATGTAGGTGATGAATATGTCACTTACAACAGATGCAAGGAGGGAAGACCTAGATCTTATTTTCCCCCTTTTCCTCCCAGCTCAGAGGAAGAGGAAGAAGAACAAAGGGAAGAAGAGAGAACAACAGAGCGAGAGGTTGAGTGTGAGGTATATAGGATGTTAGGAGACATATATGAGAGACCAAAGGGAAGTGGTAAGGCCCCCATGGACCCAGATGAAACCTTCATGCAGGTACTTGATAATATGGTAGTCATTTAGCATGGAATGACTTAATCCTTAACACAAATGGCTGATAGATTGGCCGTAGTGGGCACCCCGGGAACACAAGCCCCACATGCAACATACGGGAACTCAGGGGCAGGTAGTAGACCCCAGTCTCCTACTCGCTCATAGGCCTCTTCGATTAGGATTCCTAGTCCATTGTTCCCCAGATTCCAGAGGGAATCCCCAGTAGCAACACAACAATCGATAGCACAGAGTCCTCCCACTCAGGCGGAGGATATTTCAGAGTATAGGAGGGAGTATGCAACATTGGGTCATGACTTCCATCAGGACATGAAACTTGTTGAGTATTATGGACTCATACTCAAGAAACAGCCCAGAGAGACACAGAGAGGAGGACAACAACAATAGCAGGGGAACAATATTGATTTCTTATGGAAAGTTGGTAAATTCATCATACCTTCTCTTGACGGATTGTCCAAATGCACTGCCATATATTAGGTACAAAATCTAGACACATACTACAAGCTCAACCAGATGACCGAGACAAAGGCCATCAATTTCACTACCCTACACTTGGAGGATGAGGAACATGAGTGGTGGCATCATGGATTGGTGATGTTGGGTCACAGTCACATCACCTCCTACAAGGAGTTCACAGAGAGACTCATGGACAAGTTTGACAATAGGTATCTCGAGATCCACTTCAGGGATTTAGCCCTGTTGAGAAAAGCTGGCACAACAGAGGCCCTCATCATGGATTTTCAGTGGGTATCAGTGGTAGTGACAGATATATCAGAGCCCAGGCTGATCATTTTATTCATAGAGGGTCTCATAAAGCCTTTGAGAGAATGGGTGAAGGCATACATGCCTCACACATTAAAGGATGCCATCCTACACACTCGAGATTTGGAAGACTCAGTGCCAAAGACTAAACCCTTTTCCAAACCCTTCATACCACATAAGAATCGAGACAGGAAATCATTCCAGAGAGAATGGAAGGGCAAGGAGAAGTTGGATGATGATATGAGGTGAGATATTATGAGGAAGAATATTTGATTCAACTATAGATACCCTTGGGTCCCACGCCATAGGTGCATGGAAAAATGAGAGATTCATTATATTGAGGTGGAATCAGATAGTGTGGACAGTGAGGAGGAGGAGTAGGATAGTGGATCCACTAGCTCAGATAAGGCTTCAACACAGGAAGAGGAGAAGCCTCCACAGAGACCACCAACACCGGCAGCGGCCCACCCACCTGTAGTTCCATAGCCTCTTGAGTAGGCTAACAGACAAAAACCAGCAAAGGGGTAGTCATAGCGACCCTTTGTGGTTTTCCCATGTATGATACCCTCCGGATCAGAGGGACTATTCAGGGGCAATGGGAAATCACGATGATAGATAGTGGGGCCACCCACAACTTGATTGATTCTTCATTTCTATCGAGATGAGCACTTCATACAGAGGAGTTTGAGGCGTTTGATGTTGCAATAGAATATGGCCATAGAGTGGAGTGTCTAGACAGAGTTCTGGACTTGGAGATAAAGTTAAGAAACTACACAGTGAGAGACACATTTTATGTGGTTGACCTATCTGACATAGATGTGGTATTGGGAGTCTAGTGGATGACCACCTTGGGAAAAATCACCACCAATTACCAAACCTTGAAGATGGGGTTCAGAGATTGTGACAGGAAGATGGTTGTTCTGAGATGCATGCCAACATGAGTAGCCAAGAAAGTTTCAGCCAAGAGGATGGAGAGGATATTTAGACATGGGGAGGTAGCATATGTTTTAGAGTGCTTCATCACTACATGGAAGGATTCAGAGGGTTGACAACAATATCATACAGAGATCAGGAATTTGTTGGGACGACATCAACAATTTTTTGGATCGATTCCACCAAGGAGACCACTTGACATGGGGTTTGAGCACACCATTGAGTTGAATTTTATGAGTGAGGAATGGGATACTAGGTATTTTGAATCATAGGTCGAGATCCATGATATTTTTGACAGGAACCCTACGCTAACAACTTGTAATGAACTTGCTTCCATTTGAATGATCATGTAAATTTCCATGAATGTGTAGCAGTAACTCATCGGGAGCACGTACAACTTTGCACAAGAAATTGCAGAATGAGGGGGGATCTTGGCAATGCTTTGTTGCCTAAGTATTGTTGACAAAAATCATCGTCAACACTACCTTTACTTTTCTTCTTCTTTCTTACTCTCCATTTTTCTTTCCCTTCATTACCTACTACTCATCTTTCCTCTTTTCAACATCCCTCTAGTCTTTTCATCATTCTTTCCTCTTATTCATTAGAATCATGCTCATTCTTCATCTTTATACTCATTTACAACCCTTTATTCTTCATCATTGATTGCCTCTACCCAAACTTAGTCTCCTTAATCTTGTGCATATTGGAGAATAACTTGTTGATAGTTGTTTTTATCATTCAAATTTCCAAATCCCTCATGATACAAATATCCCAATTTCATGAAACAAATGTGGAATTTATATCATTAACTTATATTTTCAATAATGTGACACTTTGTGGCCTATACTTATCTCCCATGATGGTTATTTCAGGATCTCATTGCCACATTTTTGGATTTTTTTATTAATTCATCTTTTACTTTCAATTTTGAGTATATTCTTTACATTCGCTACATGTATTGCATAGGTCATAATGCACATTATAGGACCTGGGAAATTGCAATTTTTGGTGTGGAGGTATCTTACATAAAGAGGAACTTGTATATGAAAAATTAAACATACCCATATAATCATTTAGGATAAATGTGTTCTTGATTGGACACTTATGGCATTTTGTCTTGATAAAATCACTGAAACACAATCGAGACAATCTTGTTTTGGGGGGTCATATGGGCTCATTTTTAAAGCCCATTTCTATCCAACATTTCCCTTGAATTATAGTTTCTAACACATTTTTAATCATTCAATTTGGATCTAAAACGAAACATATGTGTTCAAAACAGTGATTGGGTGTAGAGTAGGTAGCTCAGGAACAGAGTTAGGACAGTAAACTTTTGGAATATCTAATCGATGAATTTTTCAAACTCATTTCTAAGGTGTGTTCTCCTGTGAATATAGTTTACAAATCGATTTTAATAATATAATTTTGATAGCATATGATAAAGTTACACCCAAAATACTATCTTCCTATCCTAAATCAGAACTCCTAAAACTTTGTCTTATAGGTTGTTCATTGTAATATTTGACCCATCCATTATTTTTGGATTCAAAACCTATTTATATTGGAGATTAAAATTTGAATATAATTTCATATCCAATTTGAATCAAGTAAATCCGACATCAAACTAAAATTTTTTACTCAATTTATTGATTGTTGGTCTAGGTGGGAATTCGAAAACAATTCTATCTTGCAAAATGTTCTTAAGTAGATTTGACATATCACCTTAATAAATTTTAAACAATATTTATATTGGAAGCACCCCCATGAATCTATTTTCATTTGGCTTTGTAATCACTCAAATTGAACGAGAAACAAAAAAGTTATCAACGAAATATTGTAATGTAGTCTAAGGCGCTCACCACTACTCAGCAAATATAAAATGAATTTTGTTTTACTCAGTTTTCCTTGGATTTTTTTTATAGGTAAATACTTGTGGTTTTTTTTGCGTATTTATTTTATGAAGAGATTCCATACACCTCTCGTCTTCCATGATATCACGTTTTATTGCAGGTAAGTGCTTGTTCCTTTGCAAGTCCTAGGAAGACTAAAGGAGTCAATTCATGCACAAGTGATCCTTGGAGACAATATTTCATGTGAGAAGGGGCATAGTGTCAAGACATTATCCATACCCATGTTTTATCCTATCATTTTTCTTAATGATTTTGTTACAGTGCCACTATATGTTGATACATGTCCTTGTTACAATATTACTACATGATGTTGATACTCTTCCTTTATTGTCACATTGTTGCTCCAACGTTTTTATCAATGTTGTAGATGGATCGAAGAACAAGATACATGAATAATTTGTTTAAAAATTTTTAATACCAAAGTTCCAAAAGTCAAGTGTCTTTTCCATATTCCCCATTGCTACATCATCCATGCCATTTGTTAAGAACCAAATATCAATATAGCATAGAAAAATCTCAGAAAAAGTACTCAACGCCTTGAAAAATAGATAATTTCAGATGATAAGCCTCTTCGAGGAGGCAACCTCCTTTTACCCCACTTAAATGTTCAAGTACAAGATGATTCAAAATGAAAATGTCTCATTGGTATATATAGGAGACTAGGAGGTATAATTACAACTAATGGCCTAAAGCCGACATAAATAAAATAACATTACTAATA
>ML809885.1:199879-231391 GCA_009831015.1 Picea engelmannii
TTTGTGTATGTGGCACATTATGGAGATCAAAGAATTGCTCCATCTGAAGTATCCATGTGATTGGGTCCTTGCCATCAAACTTCCTCATATCAATCTTAGAAACGTGGTTGGTCTTCAAACCAAAGTTGGTGTTTCTCCATTCTCTATTCACCTCCCTTGTGTCCTCTTCATGAATTTCATGGGATGCATTTTCACTTTCAGGTGTCTTCTTTGTTACGAAATTTTTTAATACTTCCATGATCTCCCCTTTTAAACCCTCCATCGTCTCTTGTAGTTCATATTTTGTTAGTATCTTCTTTTGTAAATCATTTATTTCCCTACGCATTTCTTCACCTTCATCAAGAGTCGAATTAGGATTGTCTGGAGGCTTATTTTGTGTATAAGTTCCCTTTTTGGGTGGCATGTTGGCCAAGTATCACTTTTGAACCTTGATTTTGAGGTGGTTCTGCTATACAATCTTTCTTCTGGTGTATCTCCCAAGTTTCGGCCCTTCTGGGTATGCAAATTTCTTTTATGTATTTCTCTGATATTTCTTCTCTGCAATTCCATAGGTCTGATCAAAATTGGATGTTCCAAGTGGAATTTATGGTAACTTCCCCACAACTTGCTGATTTTTGGCCTTTCTAGGAGATATCACTTGTATAGCGTGCCCCGCACAAAATGATTGATATAAAATTCTAAAACTCGCACCAGAAATACTAAATATTGTCCATGATCCAATGAAATAAGTCCCTCTCAATTTGGATACTCTAGGAAGAAGTTATGATTGCTTTACCTGGAACACCTTCTTGAGACTAGTCAATAGGACTAGTTAGATACCCTATCTTACACAGGGTGTATCTACAAATTTAAGATGACCCAGAAGATGAAATTTTTACCATGGATACCTTACTAATTTCTTTGAATAACCTCCTTAGTTTAGGGTCTGAAACGTTACAGAAAAGTTTTTATAGCGAAAATTCCGCAATGACTCAGTTCAGGATGATTCCAGAACCCTATATTGTATAGGTTGTATCTCCGAAAGTATAAGGCCTCAGGAGTCCAATTTTGAACCCAATGTACCTTGATCAGTCTACTAAATATACCCCAATCTGTTCCTTTTGAAATGTTGTAGAAAAAAATTTATAGCAAAAATTCCAAGGTGTCTTAGATGTAGTAGCAAAACCCCAAGACCTTGAGCTCTGATACCATACGTTACGAACCAAATATCAATATAGCATAGAAAAACCTCAAAAAAAGTACTAAATGCCTTGAAAAAGAGATAATTTTAGATAATAAGCCTCTTCGAGGGGGAAACCTCCTTTTACCCCACTTAAATGTTCAAGTACAAGATGATTCAAAATGAAAATGTCCCCTTGGTATATATAGGAGACTAGGAGGTATAATTACAACCAATGGCCTAAATCCAACATAAATAAAATAACATTACTAATATAATATTCCCCATTTAAGGGGTAATGAGCCAATATTAGGGCTTAACACCATTGATACCAAGGGATCCTTCTACAATATCTCATGATCATCATGCACTTTCACCAACACCATGGTATGCCTATACATTTCCTTCCTCTTAGACTAATGATACATGCATGTTGGAGTTCATAAAGTCTCATTTTCTTATGTGGTGATCTCTAAAAGAAAATTACCTTTACTCAAATATTGTTCATATAACCACTACACCAAAAATTCAGCCTCCACCACTCCATCACTTCCATGATTTTCTTCTCCACCCACCCCTAACCCACACAATAAAGTCATCTTGGCCCACTTACATGCCAGGTTTCCCTATTTTACTATCCCTTTCCTTAATAAATTTGATAGTGAAAACTTATCTCAAGCGCCATCAGACATTAGAATGCTTGAAAACTAGCTTGCTAGTGGGTATTCCTCGGGAATAAAATTTTCTGACTGTGAAAACCCTTTAGGTGCAGTTAGATAGATCTTGTTTGAAAATCAGCTTACTAGCGGATAAGGTTTGCAAATACAGTGATAAATAAGTTATTCCGTCCAGTTTTATCTATAAACAAATATTTCCATGTCGCTAAATGAAAACAGATTTCCAAGATCCATTACTACATCAAAAGTATATTCCAGATATACACTATTCTACATGTTCCAAGCTCCACACTATTATTCCTTGTAAAGTTTCTACGCCATTGTGTACCATATCAGATGAGGATGTTGCTACAAATATTATGAATTCCATATGTAGGTGTAGGTATGCTTCTTTCTCTTTTATTTAATCATGACTCATTGGGTGCTATAGATTTGTATTTGGAAAATCACTTAGGTATTTGTCTTACTTCCTCATTTTTTTTTTCTTGGGGGTGTGAAATATATTTAGCTTGGGGGGTGATTTTCCATTGGCTTACCTATCCTAAAAATGCCATTGTGACTCTTTTCTATCCATCACCACCCTTGTTCCATGTGACCCATGGCATCATCATCCACAACCTTGTTCAAGGGACAAAATGATATAATTGTTGTTTCAAAGGACATTATCATTGTTACACAAGAACCAACAGTAAGAAGAATCCCTTTCTATTGTCATACAAAAAGCCAATTTTGTTTCTCCACAAGAACCGACAATAGACAAATCAAAATTTGACATGAATAATCCCATCAAACTACTGGAAGAAAGGAATGTGCTATCCCACAAGAACCTATAGAAAAATAAGTTAATATAGAAGCCATTCCTATATAAGAATATGATGTCATACAATGTAATTTCCCTTTCCAAATAAGATCTCCAAAGAGGAGGCTTAATGGTCTAAATCGCCTTGTTAGACTATAGCCAGGGCCAAAAAGGGGTAAACAAGGTTACTAGAGGTCACTCTAGTCAAAGGTGTTATATTCAGAAAGTGACAATGAGCTAAAAGCGAATAAACGTGCTTTTAATCCAATTTGAGATAAAAAAAGAAAAAATGAGATAAAATTAGAAGTCAACAGTGAATTAGGGTTTCAGGCAACTATAAGAGAAGGTTCAACGACCTAATTCATTATTATGGAGAATTTAACTTGTAATTTAGGAGAGAGGCACATCTCAGGAGAGACAGTTCAGTGGATTCTAGGAGTAAGACACTAGTTGGTTGATTTCGGTGTTGAGAGACACACCCTAGTCACCGAGAAGATCACACATGTATTCCATCATTCTTCAGTAGCAGTTACACAAGTTCCAACAGTAAGGCTGCAATTATTTAGGGTGAGGGAGCAAATTTTGAGGAGGTTCAGTGGATCGACTTGTCCCATCCAGGGAGAGTTCAGATATTCCCCTCCAACCTAGTTGAGAGGAAGACAAGGCACATATTTTCATGGTTCCTTTTGATATTCCAATGGAGGAATCATCTGGGGCGCATATTCCATAAATTGGAAGTGTGACACTTTGGGCGAACACATTCAGGGTTCTCGAGCGATCATCAGAACAAATCCAGGGAAACCCTTCCGACCCATTTCACAGTAGGCCAAGGCGACCAGTTTGACACACATCTCAGCTGATTCCAATAGTGGAATCATTAGGGCATAGGTTTCCAATGGTAGAGGGGTGCATTCCCCCCGAGCATCTATCTGGGGTCTAGACACACCAACAAAGGGGCCATTCAGTCACCAAGACTAAGAGGTAGAGTAGGGAGCACCATTTGGTGTAGTTTCAGGCCATTCTGAGAGGTTTAGCCACCGGGGAGAAATTTCTAGACTTGTAGCAGTTATCGTGCGAGCTTCCATAGTTCCATATCATCCATTGATCCCTCAGTGTTCATCTATTATCAGGTATTATCATTTAGTTTTCTTATTGTATTCCGGCTAAGATCCTTTTTTCAATTGATCTAGCCAAGTGATTCATTTTCATTTAGATTCCTTCGACATTGTACTCACAGGGATATCATAATATAATATTTGTAGTCTTTTGTCTCAATTAACATCTATATAGTCATTTATATGTTGTAACAATGACTTATCTAGAGTAGATACATTAGATTATCAGTGTTTCTCACACTATACAAGTTAGCAACATTACAGTGGTATCAGAGCTTTCATCCTACCAGCGTGTGACTAAAGACGATGAGTGTAGTAGAGGACCCAGGGGGTTGTGAGAATGTAAGTGACGAATATGTCACTTACAATAGATGCAAGGAGAGAAGACCTAGATCTTATTTTCCCCCTTTTCCTCCCATCTCAAAGGAAGAGGAAGAGGCACATAGGGGAGAAGAGAGAAGGGAAGAGAGAGAGGGTGAGTGTGAGGCAGATAAGATGTTAGGAGATAGATATGAGAGACCAGAGGGAAGTGGTAAGGCCCCCATGGAACCAGATGTAGCCTTCATGCAGGTACTTGACAATATGGTAGTCAGTCAGCAGGGAATGACTCGGTCCTTGGTGCAAATGGCTGATAGATTGGCCATAGTGGGCACCTTGGGCACACAAGCCCCACATGCAACATAAGGGAACTCAGGGGCAGGTAGTATACCCCAATCTCCTACTCGCAAATACACCTCTTCGAGTAGGATTCCCAAGCCATTATTCCCTAGTTTCTAGAGGGCACCCCCAGTAGAAACACAACAGTTGATAAGACAGAGGCTACCCACTCACGCAAAGGATATTGAAGAGTATAGGAGGTAGTATGCAACATTGGGTTGTGACTTTCATCGGGACATGACCCTGGTCGATTATTGTGGACTCATACTAAGGAACCATAGAGAGGAGGACAACAAGAATAGTAGGGGCATAATATTGATTTCATCCAAAAATTTTGCAAACTCGCCATACCTTGTTTTGATGGATCATCCAAATGCACCGCCAGAGCTTTGGTACAAAAGATAGACACATACTACAAGCTCAACCAGATGATCGAGACAGAGGACAATAGTTTCACTACCTACACTAGGAGGGTGACGCACACGAGTGGTGGCATCATGGATTGGTGATGTTGGCTCACAGTCACATCACCTCCTACAGGGAGTTCACAAAGAGACTCATGGACAAGTTTGACAGGATGGATCCTGAGATCCACTTCAGGGATCTAGCCTAGTTGAGATAAACTAGCACAACAGAGGTATTCATCACAGAGTTTCAGTGGGTATCAATGGAAGTGACAAATATATCAAGGCTCGGGATGCTCATGTTATTCACAGAGGGACCCATAGAGCCTTTGAGAGGATGGGTGAATGCATATAGGACTCACACCTTGTAGGATTCCATCCTACACACTTGAGATTTGGCAGACTCAGTTCCAAAGACTAAAACTTTTTCCAAACCCTTCGTACCACAAAAGGATCGAGACAGGAAATCATTCCAGAGAGAATGGAAGGGAAAGGATAAGTTGGATGATGACATGAGGTGAGTTCTTATGAGGAATAATATTTGCTTCAACTGCAGAGACCCTTGAGTCCCAGGCCACAGGTCCATGGGAAAAGGAGAGATTCATTATATTGAGGTGGCAACAGATAGTGTGGACAGTGAGGAGGAGTAGAAATACAGTGGATCCACTAGCTCGGAGGAGGAGTCAGAACAGGCAGAGGAGCATCCTCCATATAGACCATTGACATTGGCAGGGGCCCACCCACCAATAGTTCCACAACCTCTTGAGCAAGCTAACAAATGAAAACCAGCAAAGGGAGGAGTCGTAGCAACCCTTTCTGGTGTTTCCAAGTATGATACCCTCTGAATCATAGGGACTATTCAGGGGTAACTAGAAATCACCCTAATAGATGGTGGGGCCACCCAAAACTTCATTGATGCTTCATTGGTATATATATAGGCACTTCATACAGAGGATTTTGAGGGGTTTGATGTTGCAGTGGTAGATGGACATACAGTGGAGTGTCTAGAAAGAGTTCCAGAGTTGGAGATAAAGTTATTAAAGTACACAGTGAGAGACACATTTTATTTGGTTGACCTATCTGACACATATGTGGTATTGGGAGTCCAATGGATGATCACCTTCGAAAAAAACACCACCAATTACCAAACCTTGGAGATGGTGTTCGTTGGTTACTATTATTCTATATTGTCTATGTTTATTGACCCAGGGAACATGTCTATTCGGGTTTCCAACAAAGCCTCTAAAAATATCGTCCCTCCTAGTAAACCAGAAGGCAACACAACACATAGAATGCATTGCGGAGTCTCACCTGAGATAGATTTAATGGGTGGTTGTAAGAATCAAGTGTTTATAGCCAAGGATTGAGTGTGAGATATGAGAGATAAATATTGAACCATTATTATAAATGTAACTGCAATATACTGTCATTTGTGAATAAGAAGAAAATATAACAACTCATTCATTAAGAATAGTTATAACTACTGAAAATATGATAAATATGTGCATGAATTCATCACACAACACATATTTTACCATGGTTCACCCCTTCCTGGGCTACGTCCATAAATATTTGGCTCTCATCTCTTTTATTATGGTATTTTCGCATCTACAGCGTCGCGCGCTTTACAATCCTCCACTGTAGTCGGGTAAGATCTATATCAAGCGGACTAGATCGCACCAGGATCCTCAGCCTGCGATATAACCCTCAAGATCTTCCCTCCCTTGTCTCCTCTAGCTCAATAGCTTATAAAATATATCATACAGAAAAATATTACATATCGGTTCGCTACTATATCGACTTATCTCCATAACCTATGAACAATAATAAAAAAAACATGATAGTCCAACCCTCTATGATACCTAAGTATCTGTATTTATACGTTTATGGATCTTCAACCATTATAATGCATTACCCAAAACCTGAACCTTACCGTCATTAGGTATTCCTCCCATGCGTGTGTGTTGTTCTTCCTTCCAGTTGTTGCTTTACTTGCATGTTCGTGTGTTGTGTTTCCTTCCAGTTGTCGCTTTCCTTATGCATGCTTTATTTCCCAGAAATGCCTTGATTTTCTGCCTCGGCCTTTGGCCTACCTCCAACAGGCCCCCAACACTGACATGTGACTCATCCTGAGCCACATATCCTTTGTGTGCTTCCTCGATCTCCTTGGAGATTGTCTGGAACTTTTCCTTGAGCTTTGTTGTGTGTGTCTACGCCTGCGCAGTCTTCTCCTTGAGTGTGTCCACTATTTGGAATGCAATTTCATCACTAATTAGTTCCACGCACTCTTCCTGGGTCTATGTTATATGTGCCTTGGATTTCTCTTCTTGTGTCAGGACTTCTACTACCCTCTCTTGCAATGGTTCTATTTGAGCCTGTCGCTCTTGTTTTTGTGTTTGCACGGTGGTGAGCTCTGCCTGCAATTTCTTCATGTCCTGCATCCCTTTGATGCGTTCTATAATTGGCATTGTCCTATGGCTCTGCTTGAGTTCTTGGATCGCTGCGTTGATCCTTTCTTCTTCCTTGTCCCACTTTTGGACCTGCTGATCATCTTCTAATCTAGTCCAAAGATGTTCTACTTTATCAAACAAGTCAGTTGTTGTGCTAACCTGCAGCTCTATCTTGTGCAACTACATCGTTTCTTCCTGCTTCCTTTTCTCCTTTACTAATGGTGGTGTGATTGGTGTAAGTTTCTCCTGGAGATTCTCGATCTCCTTTTGGTATTGATCGATTGCCTGCGCAATCCGATCAATCTTTTCTACTGTTGTGATTTCATCTCTCTGTGTGGCCTGTGGAATCTTTTCATAAGTTCCTACCACATTCTTCTCCAATCCATTTATGCACTCCCTTTCCTCCTGGGTCTCAGATTTATCCTGCTTGTAGACTATTTCCAGATCGTCCTGTTTCTCTATTGCTTGCTGTAATTTTACTAAGCCTTTGTGTGCGCAAGACTATACCTCATGGTTTATCCTAACCTGCAACTTGTGGAGTGCCCTGGTCGACATCTGTGTCTTTGGGTCGCTGTCTTTGTTGGCCCTTCATTTTTCTGTGTTGTTTTTCCCTGTCCCATTCTTCATCTCTTGGGCACTTGGATTTCCTTTGGCTGGGTTTCTCCCTGCCCTGCCTCTTCTTCTACTATTATTTCCGGCAATTCCTGAGTGATGGTTGGAATCCTCCATTCATCTTCCCATTGTTTCATTACCAAGTCAATCTTTCCCTCTGTGATGCAGTAACGCCTTTGTAGCCACTATTTATCAGGATCCTTCCTCGTCTGTATCCACACTGTATGTCGCATGGTCTGGAAGTTGGTGATATCTTTATACCACACGACAGCCTCAGGTGTGATCCTCCACATCTTAGAGATGGCTTCCTGTAGGTCACGTAGGTATCCTTCAAATATGAACCCATTCATCCCTTTTTCGCTAGCATTCGAAGTAGCCTTTAACAGTAAGCATCTTTTTCCCTGGTTTGGTTTGGATCTGGTAAAAAAACATTACATACCTTGGTTCCCTCCAGCCCATAAAGGCTATTAGCATGATCAACCATGAGTAGTGAAGCTCTGTGCCTAGATACTGCGCATCCTTACAGTCATCCAGGACAAGTTCAAGAGGTATGGTGCCCAACTCACTATGTTTCCCTTTGCGCACTGAGCTACAATTACAACAACTCCAACTAGAATTTCCTCCCTGTGGCATTTTCTTAGCAACTTCAAGGCTAAGATTTGTGTTCCCAATTGTTTCGCGGCATCATTGATCCTCTTGATGATGGTCCCTCTTGTCCCCCTATTGGTTCCATACTTCTTATTCATCTCTTCTGCTAGCACCTTCTCCCTAGTTTTATCATCAAGAAAGTGTGCGGGATCCATGCCCCGAGATGTCAATCCTATTATGTTGGCCATAATCTCTACTCCCATGTGTGACAGCTACAAGATGTTTGATGCATGAGGTTGCATGCTATCCTCTGCCAAAATGTGGTAGGTCCAACATACCTAAAATTCTTGTCTTCTCTAGCCCTATTTCCCATTGGAGTGGCTGACTAATCGGTTCCCCAAACGGATTCGTTCCCACTGTCACCATGTATACCCTCTTTGCAAGTTCTAGAAACTTGTCATCATCTTCTACATCATGATCTGAGTATTTGAGATTCCCTATATGACCCAGTAGGTCTGGTCCTACCTGTACCCGATTTGGTATACTCGGTAGAATGATTTCTGTTGCAGGTTTCTTGTGAGGTGACCTAAGTATCTATATCTTGTATTTCTTCAATGGTGGTGGTTGGCTTGAAGTTCCAGTGGCTTCTAGTTGTTCCTCAGTAAACCATTCCGGCCAACCTGAAACATCTTCGATCGTCCCTTTCATTGGGTGGTCTGATATTGTCGTTTCAGACTTGTCTGGCTCAACTGTTGTTTTCAGATTTGGTGTCATTCCATTGACTTGCGGAGCTGGTTCGGTGTTTTCTGGTTGCACCTCCTTCATGGTTTTTCTGTCTTGATTCGGTTGCTCCTATACCTATGTCATTCTATATATGTTCTTTATTTCCATTGTTGGCTATGGGATTTCTTCCAGTATAGGTGTTAAATGCACTGGTATCGTGTCTGGAGATGGGATTTTGTCGACATTGACGATCTCCGACGACTTCTTTTCACTTTCTTCCATCTGTCCTCGTGACCTAGTTTTAACTCTGGTTGGTTTGGCACTCTGGCTTGCTTCTATTTTCTTGGATGATGCCATGGCGTGGAATATCAAATGATTTTTGGGTTCATATGGGCTCTATGTCCTCTATGAATTCACTTTGTTCTTTTCAACCTCTATCACTCTTTGTCTACTCTTTTTTAGTGAATAAACTGTTTTCTCCTGCGCATGTGTGTTGTATGGGTTTCCCATGAAGCTTGTCAATGACGCTTCCTTCATTATGGGTTTAATGCACCTTAATTATGGGTTCAATGCACCTCTGAAAGTTTCATACTTTCCATTACTTATTCTTTTTTGACTCCAGTTGGCACAATTAATGTGGTGTCCCATCGGTCCTTTCCGGCCTTTAATTCCACCCAACATTGTCTTATCATACTTCTTTTGCTGACTTTCATTTTCGCGCGTGTTTCCCTTTTGATGTAGTCGTTGTCCTTCTCCTCACGGAGTATGCATCCCTTTTATTTCTTTCAGTGTGGTATGCCTCTGTTGGTACTATTTCCACTTTTTTTTTTTATTTACTGTGCGGTGGGTGGTCGACTGTCCTTGTGCAGCTTTAGTCGGCTCCCATTGATCATCCCTCTGATTTATGTGCCTAATAAGTATTTCAAATGTAAAAATACTCCATTTGTTACATATTTTACTTTGTACGGTCATAGCCAATGCATTCTTATCTTTCCTGGATGCTGAAACGATTTGTTGTCATACATCAATAATAGATCTCCTTCCTTGAAAGTTTTCTTCTTTATGTGTCTATCATGCCAATCTTTGTCCCTTGCTTTCTGAACTTGTTGGTGGAATCCTGCTAAGATCCAATCCTCTTCCATGGTTATTAATTGATTTAGTCTCTCTTGTAGTATGCCTCGTTCTATCATATGTGTCATTGCTGCTACGCACAAGCTTAGTACTAAATATTCTAATGGCACTACTTCTTCTTGGCCATAGACCAGTTTAAATGGCGTGCATCTTGTCAAATTTTTTCACATAGTCCTGTAGGCCCATAATAATTATTGTAATTTGAGGTCCCTGTCATCCTTGTTGACGTTACAGATCTTCGTCAGTGCATTCTCCAAGATTTTGTTAAATGCTTCCACTGTGCCATTTTCTTGTGGGTGATATGGCATGTTCTTCTGATGATGGACATAAAATTCTTCAGTCATAGCGCTGATGGTGTTTTTTATGAAGTGTGTTCCTTGGTCACTCATCAAAATTCTTGGGCACCCAAATTGAGTGATGACTTGTTCAAATAAAAAGTGTGTTGTTGTTTCTGTGTTGCAATTCTTCACTAGTGCGGCCTCCACCCATCTTGTTAGGTATTATATCGCAGTGATAATGTACCTAGCTCATGTTCTTTTTGTTGGTGGGTTATTTGGTCCCACAAAGTCTATTACCCACTTATCAAATGCCTGTAATGTTACTTGTGGTCATAATGGAATCTCGTCCCTTATATTGGGTTTACCTACCCTTTGACAGACATCGCATTTTTGACAGTACTCCTTCGAGTCTTTGTGAATCATTGGCCACCATAGTCCTGCATGTAATACCTTCTGCGTGGTATATTTGCTTGCATAATTCCCTCCTACTCTCCTTCATGGGCTTCTGCTAAATCTCTTGGTCTTTCGTGTTCTAACACATACCTTCACAAGATGTTATCTACGCCCATTTTGTATAAGTGTCCTACAATCAGTTGATAGTCGGCAGCGTGGACTACCAGGTTTTTCTTCTGTGCAGTTCTATATTCTTGCGACGCAGTACCCGTGCTCAAGTACTGAATGATATCTATGAAGTGATCATCAGTGATCTATACTTAAAATAACTGTGCATATGGAAAATTTTCCTCTAAATTCGTAGGTTCTTCTCCATTTGTGACTCTTGATAGGTGGTCAAATCTTGCATTTAATTTTCCTGGCTTGAATATCACTTCAAAGTCAAATTCTTGAAATAGTAGTAACTAGTGACAAATTGCCCCCCCCAACACTAGCTTGTTGACTAGCTATTTTAGGGTTGAGTGCTCTGTGAACATCTTGAAATGTTTTCCCAATAAGTAGTGTCGGAACTTTTGCAGTGTGTAGACCATAGCTAGGCCTTCCCTTTCTATTGTGTTATACTTCTTCTCCAAGTCTGATAGCTTTCTACTAACAAATGATATCGAGTAATCCAAATCTCCCACTCCCGGTTGCACCAAGATAGATACAAGTGCTATGGATAATGCATCTACATGCACGTGGAATGTCTTCTCCCAGTCTGGAAATACTAATATCGGCGTGGTAACCATGTTTTCCTTTAGGGTATCCAGACCGTGTTGACACTCGTCGTTCCACTAGAACTTTGTGTCCTTTATTAACAACTTTTCCATTGGTGTATTAATCTATGCATATCCTTTGATGAATTTCCTATAGTATCCTGTGTGTCACAAAGTCTCTCTTAGCTCACAGACTGTTTTGGGTGGTTGTAAGTTAACAATTACTGTGATCTTTGCAGGATCTACTAATAAACCTTGTTTGCATACAATATGGCCCAATAGTATCCAAAACGATGTTCCAAATATGAATTTCTTTATGTTTAGTGATATATGACAATGTCTGCATCTTTCTAACATTGGTCATAAGACTTCTACATGGTCTTTCAACAAACTGTAGACTGTCCAATCATCCAAACATACTTCGAGAATTTGGAGGATGAATTCCTTAAACGCAACAATGACTACTTTGGAAAACATTGTTGGTGCATTCTTCATTCCAAACAACATGATTGTGTATTGATAAGATCCCCATTCTGTCACAAATGTAGTCTTGTATCTGTCTTCTTGTGCGATTTTGATCTGATGATATCCTGAGAACCCATCAATGAATGAATAAGCTTCATGTCCTCCTACGTTCTCTAGCACCACATCTGTGAAAGGTGTAGGGAATAGGTCATGTAGGCATGCATCATTCAAATTCCTTAAGTCAATGCATATCTTGATCCCTCCTTATTTCTTGTCCTGAACTACCATCGGGCTTATCCATTATAATTCCTCAATCGGTTCTATGATGCCTGCTTCGAGCATCATGTCGATCTCAGCTTTGAATTTTTGCTTATATATTGGGTTCAGTCTGTATGCTCGTTGTCTGATCAGTCTTTCTTCAGGTCTGAGTGGTATCTTCATTTCTCCTATCTCTTCGACGATACGCTTCATCTAAGTAAATGTTGTGGGAAACAAGTCACTGTACTCACACAGTAACTCTGTTATTCTTTCTGTTGTATGTTCATCCCAGTAGTCTCCAATGTTGGCCATCTTGGGATTCTCGACTTCCCAATTTTGACTTTCTTTACTTTGATCGACGCAAAAATGACTTATGATTCTATGGGTGGACCTTCCACTTCTATTTCTCCTTCTACTTCTTCAATCTGAATATCGCATGGATCGTCTTCATTCAGTGCTTCTTCTTGCACATGGTAACATGAAAACAGTTCTTTAACGGTTTGTTTGTTCCATTGTTTTTCTTCTATGATCAGTTCTACTTCTGGTTCTTTGATGAATATCACTCCTCTTATTCGTTTAAGCGCATTATCTATGTTGGGGTTCTCATGCTCGAATAAGAAAGTGACTGTAAAATTATGTTGCAATGTCATCCACGTCGTAGTTCCTTTGCGCAATTCCTAGTTTGTATACCAATTCGTTGGTATGTCGTCTAGAGTCTATCTAAAATGATGAGGTCATTTCTCTAGGGGTGTCATTTTCCACAGCGTTCTACACTCCTCCAAATGTTTCCCTGGTGCCCATTTTCCATCATACTTTTGTTGTTTGTTGTCTTTCTATTCTGCGCCAAACCTTACGTGCAATAGCTTCTTACATTGGTACCAATATGTGATTGTCTCTTTGTGTGTGCCCCACCATCTTGCGGGTGTGGCCTTGAGTGCTAAATCAAATGCTAACAGTCTTTGATTCTCTAACACTGTGTTAAGAATGTTTCCAAATCGTTTATCCCGTGGAAACTCGGTGGTTCCCTAATTTTTGTGCCTACCCATCTCACTGTGCGGTCTATTCGTGCACATCTTCTTGTGGATACTTTGTGTAGCCTTTGTTGCTAGTTCTCTAAACTGGTGTTTGATTCTGTTGCACTTGGAGTAATGCTCTACCAACTGATTATTCCATCTGCATTTGGGTTTACGTAGTCTTCATCGCGTGCAGTTGTTCTGTACAACTGGTCGATTTCCTCTCAATCCAAACAAGTGGACCATTTGTTGGTTACCATTCTTCTATATTGTCTGCGTTTATTGACCCACTGTTCATGTCTATTCGGGTTTCCAACAAATCCTCTAAAACTATCAACCCTCTTGGTAAAATAGAAGGCAACACAACACACAGAATGCATTGAGCAGTCTCACCCGAGATAGTTTTAATGGGTCATTGTCAGACTCAAGTGTTTACAGCCTAGGATTGAGTATGAGATATGAGAGCTAAATATTGAACCATTATTATAATTGTAACTGCAATATACTGTCATTTGTGAATAAGCATAATATATAACAACTCATTCATTAAGAATAGTTATAACTACTAAAAAGATGATAAAGATAACCATGCATTCATCACACAACATAGATGTTATCGTGGTTTATCCTCTCCTGGTCTATGTCCACAAATATTTGGCTCTCAACTCTTTTATTATGGTATTTCCGCATCTATAGCGTCATGCGCTTTACAATCCTCCACTGTCGGGTAAGATCTATATGAGGCGGACTAGATCACACCAGGCTCCTCAACCTGCGACCTAACCCTCAAGATCTTCCCTCCCTCATCTCCTCTAGATCAACATCTTATAAAATAGACCATACAACAAAATATTACATATCGGTTCGCTACTATATCGACTTATCTTCGTAGCCTCTGAACAATAATAACAAAAACCCCGATAGTCCAACCCTCTATGATACCTAAGTATCTATATTTATATGTTTTTATCTCTTCAACCATTACAATGCATTACCCAAAACCCTAACCCTACCATCGTTAGGTCTTCCTCCCATGCATGCATGATGTTCTTCCCTCAAGTTGTTGCTTTCCTTGCATGCGCATGTGTTGTGTTTCCTTCCACCTGTCACTTTCCTTGTAAATGGTTTCTTTCCCAAAAACGCCTTTCATTTCCGCCTCGGCCTTTGGCATGCCTCCAATGAGGTTTAGAGACCGTGACGGGAAGAAGGTTGTTCTGAGAGGCATGTCAACAAGAGCACCTAAAACAGTTTCAGCCAAGAGGATGGAGAGGATATTCATACATGGGGAGGTAGTATATGCCACAGAGTGCTTCATCACTACACGAAAGGATTCAACGGGTCAACAATAGTATCATATAGAGATCAAGAATTTGTTGGGATGACATCAAAAGGTTTTTGGGTTGATTCCACCAAGGAGACCACATGACAGGGGGTTTGAGCACACCATTGAGTTGGAGGAGGGATGGCACACATTAGACCGAGCAGCAGCCCATTCACCTCTTCAGTTGTCTTAGTTCTGAAGAAGGATGGTACCATGAGAATTTGCATTGATTATCGGGCCTTGAACAAGAAAACCATCAAGAATTGGTATCCTATCCCTCTCATTTATGAGTTGATGGATGAACTGCATGGGGAAGTTTTCTTCTCAAAGATTGATCTGCACTGTGGGTATCATCAGATCAGGATATGAGAGCAGGACATAGAGAAGATAACATTTCAGTGTCACTTTGAAAATTTTGAGTTTCTAGTTATGCCATTTGGACTAACCAATGCACCAACTACATTTCAGTCTTGCATGAACCACATATTTAGGGATCATTTTAGGAAATTTTTCTTGGTTTTCTTCGATGACATCTTGGTCTACATCAAGAAATGGTAGGAGCATATGAGGCACATGGATGAGGTATTGAGCATCATGGAGGCACAGTATCTATGAGCCAAAGAGTCCAAGTGTGAGTTCGGTATGACATAGCTACTTTACTTCGGCCACATAATCCGTGCAAAGGGGTTACAGGTACACCAGGAGAAGATCAAGTCCATTCTGGATTGGCCAATGCCCAGGAGTATGACAGAGTTGAGGAGTTTATTCAGGTTGTGCAACTATTACAAGAGGTTTGTCCTGGGTTTTTCTCATCTTGGAGCACCGCTGATGAATCTTACCAAGCATGGGGCTTTCATCTAGATTGAGGAGTCACATAAATACTTTGATCACATGAAGTTGTTCATACGCACTTGTCCAATGTTGGCATTACCAGACTTCACTTTTCCATTTGTACTAGAGTGTGACGTATCAGGAAAGGGTATCGGGGCAGTTTTGATGAAAGGAGGACACCCCATTTTATTTGAGATCAAGAAGCTCATTCAGCCTGAGAGGTTGTACTCCATTTATGACAAGGAAATGATGGCAATCATACATGCCTTGGACAAATTCAGACAATATTTGGTGGGCAGCAAATTCGTGGTCAAAACAGATCACAACAAAATGAAGTATTTCCTTGAGCATAAGGACTTCAGTGAGCACCAACAAAAAAAGTTGACGAATGTACATGCATTTGAATTAGACATAGAGTATGTCAAGGGGAAGAAGAACATTGTTGTCTATGCACTATCGAGGAGACCTGTGGCATGTTCTTTGATGGAGATTTCAGCAAATTGGAAATCCCACTTATTAGTGGAATATTCCAAGAAAAAGTTCGCTTGTGAGGTTATGGATGGGAAGATAGAGGATGACAGGTATAGGGTCATTAACAATGTCATATTCTACAAGTACAAAGTATACTTAGTGCTATATTCGAGGCTCAAGAAGAAGATACTCACAACAGTTCATGATTCACCACTAGCATGCCATAATGGGTTTTTCAAAACCTACAAACAAATCAAGGAGAGGTTCTCATGGAAGGGCCTCAAACAGGACATTATGAGACACATCGGTGAGTCAATGACTTTCCAGTAGAACAAGTCATAACATAATGTTCCAGCAGAGCTACTTCAACCACTTCCCATTCTAGAGAATAAATGGGAATGTATATCTATAGACTTCATCATAGGCCTACCCAAGGTCCAAGGTAAGGACTGTATCTATGTAGTGGTTGATAGGTTGACCAAGTTTCTCACTTCTATGTCATACCGACATAGTACAATGTAGTTCAGGTAGCCGAGTTATTCTTCATGGAGATATTCAGACTTCATGGGTTGCCGAGGAACATCGTCAGTGACAAGGATAGTCAGTTCATTAGGACATTCTGAAGGGAGTTGTTTATATTGGTGGGGACAAAGTTGACACCCAGCACCAACTATCACCCTCAGAAAGACAGGTAGACCAATATCATCAACAAGTGGTTTGAAGGATATTTGAGAAACTATTTAGGTGGAAAACATATAACATGGGTCAAGTGGCTACATTTAGGAGAGCATTTCCACAACACTACTTTCCATGTGTCCATTGGTATGACACCCTTCCAAGAATTGTATAGATATGATTCTCCCACTTTGGTAGACATGGTTTTCGGGGAGAGAATAGCTCCCAAGACCAAGGATTGGATCACAGAGAGTCGAGATATTCTCAAGTTGCTGAAAGAGACCCTACAGATGGCACACAACTGGTAGAAGATGAGTGAGGACAGACATAGGATAGAGCACAATTTGAGGTTGGGGATATGATTTTCTTGATACTCCAACCTTAGAGATAGTCATCTCTGAAGAAGACTGGGGATGAGAAGCTCAAGTCCAGATTTTGTGGCCCTTACAGGATCATGCATCAAGTAGGCGAGGTTTCTTATGAGCTAGAGATTCCAGATGGGAGCACGATTCATAACGTGTTCCATGTATCTTTCCTCAAAAAGGCAGTGGGACAATTCATTATCACATCAGAGTATATTCCCCCATTGGATGAGGAGGAACAGTTGGAGTTGGTTCTGGAGGAGGTACTAGAGTTCTAGGAGTGGAAAATGAGGAGCAGGGTCATCAAAGAGTGTTTGATGAAATGGAGAGGGATTCCATTAGAGGTCGCTACTTGGGAGAGAGAGAAGGTTTTGCAGCACCCTGGATTGGAATTGCTTGAGGACAAGCAACTTCAGAAAGGGAGGACTGTAATGTCCCTTTCCAAATAGGATCCCCGGAGAGGAGGCTTAATGGTCTAAACCGCTCTGTTAGACTATAGCCAAGGCCATAAAGGGGTAAACAGGGTTACTAGAGGTCACTCTAGTCAAAGGTGTTATATTCAGAAAGTGACATTGAGCTAAAAGTGGCTAAAAGTGTTTTTAGGCCAATTTGAGATAAAAATTTAATAGACGAGATAAAATTAGAAGTCAACAATGAATTAGGGTTTTCGGAAACTATAAGAGAAGGTTCAGTGACCTAATTCATTATTATGCATATTTTGAGTTGTCATTAAGGAGAGAGGCACATCTCAGGAGATATAGTTCAGTGGATTCCAGGAGGAAGACACTAGTTGGTTGATATTGGTGTTGGGAGACACACCCTAGTCACCGAGAAGATCACATAAGTCTTCCATCATTATTCACCAGTAGTTACACAGGTTCCACTAGCAAAGGAGAACTTATTTAGGGTGAGGACACATCTTCTCAGGAGGTTCATTGGATCGACTTGTCCCATCTAGGGAGATTTTAGAGATTCCCCTCTGACCTAGTTGAGAGGAAGGAAAGGCACGTTTTTTTCCTGGTTCCTCATCATATTCTGATGGAGGAATCATCTGGGGCATATTTTCTATAAATTGGGAGTGCAACACTTTGGGTAGACACATTCAAGGTTCCTGAGAAATAATCAGATCAGATCCAGGGAAACCCTTCCGACCCATTTCACAGTAAGCCAAGGCGATCATTTTGAGACACATCTCAGTCAATTCCGACGGTGGAATCACTAGGGCACAATTTTCCAATGGTAGAGGGGTGAATTCCCACAAGGGGATCCATCTGGGGTCCAGAAACACCACCAGAGGTGTCGGTCAGTCACCGGGACTGAGAGGTAGAGAAGGGCACACCATTTAGGACAGTTTCATGGCCATTCTGAGAGGTTTAGCCACTAGGGTGAGCTTTCCAGACTTGCAACAATTATCGTGTGAGCTGCCATAATTCCATCTCATCCATTGATCCTGCAGTGCTCATGTATTATCAGGTATTATCATTTAGTTTTCTTATTGTATTCTGGCTAATATCATTTTGTCAATTGATCTAGTTGAGTGATTCATTTTTATTCAACTGCCTTTGGCATTGTACTCACAGGGATATCATAATATAAGATTTGCAGTCTTTTGTCTCATTTATCATCTATATAGTCATGTATATGTTGTAACAATGAATTATCTATAATAGATACATCATACTATCAATGTTTCCTAGACTAGCCAAGTTAGGAACATTACATACAACATGGTGGAAAACAGAGGTATGGGTTCTTTGATTTATCTCCATGATTTATTAATGCATACTCTATCAGATTTTTGCGACAACTCTCTCTTATCATTTCCAGAGCTAATGTGAGAGTTGGTCAAGGGATATGTATTCAATATGGAACACCATGGTTTCTTGTTTCCAAGGTATTTTATGAAAGTGGTCTTTGTTCTTATAAGATATTGTTTATCTTTGTTAGTAACATAAAGTTTGATGATAGCACTATAGAAGGGTTCATGTGTTTTGGAAAATAAATTGGTTCAAAAATGGAACAAGGGATTTCATTAATTTCTCTAGTAAAACGATGGGAATGGATGGAAATGTTACAGTTATTTTATGTTCCTCACTTGGGTATTTTACTTTTCATTGCTTGATGGATGATTATTCTTTGACATTATTCATTTTTAAGCACCAATTTTCAACAGAGAACCAATTTTGAGATTGTTTTAAATTCCATAGGCAAGGAGGCCATTTTTTTTTCCAAATTGATGATTGAAGATGTATTTCATCCTTTCACAATTGTTTGTTGAGATTGAAAAGACAACATCTATTTGTTTTTCAGTGCAACCTGAGGATATGATGCATAATCAATTTGGGGGGAAGGCTGATGTACTAACAATGGAATATTCAAGACAGAACCAAGTAAAATGGATATATGGAAATTGTTGTCACTATTTTTCTCACTGACTTTCTTTCTAAAGAATTTGATGAGTTGATGAGTTTCTTTTATACTTGTTTTGTTCCTAAAGAAAGTGAAGAAATGGAACTAAGGATATCTTGCAAACCGTGAACTGGGTATTCGCAAAACTTGGAGGAGAGAACCAATATGGTAAGATGAACAAATACACAAAGTTTCAAGCAAACCCAGTTCATAAATATTGAGAAATTAAGCATTGTAATATACAACCAATTTGTTTTTTTCGCAAGATATGTGATGTGGGTATCTCCAATTTTTGGTGAGGAGAATCAATGGAATGGTGAAATGTTGCTCGCAAAATTTCACTGAAACCCAGTTTGTAGTTTGTGAGAAAATGGATTTAAAATTTTGTTGCAACTTATTGAAACTCATGTTGTTGCAACTCATTCCTTGTTGAAACTCACTTGATGAACTTATTTTGATACAATTACTGAAATTATACTTTTGAAATATGCACCGCAATAGAAGAAACAAATCCCCAAGACAACATAAGCGCTGCCACAAAAGAACCAACATTGGATATAGAATGGAATGACACCAAAACGGCTACACAAGAACTAGTGTTGGCTCTCATAAGAAGAAAAAATCAAGGTGTTACACAAGAAACAACAGTGGTTTCAAAAGTTGTTCCACAAGAACCTGTTGTGGGCATAGGGGAAATGATCAAGCACAAAAGGTAAAAACAATTAACATTATTCCAGTAAAACCATTTATGGAAACCTGTAGGAAGGTTCATGACAGTGGAAAAATAGTAAGAAAATATTTCAAGATAAATGACAAGTGCATTGAAAAATGGAAGTCTTTACAACTTGGTTGTGGGTTGCTTGAGGACATGCAACATATCCAGTTTGGGGGAGATGTTGGGCCATGTAATTGTCATCCTTTTTGCATCATATTTCCCTACTTTTAATCCCTTATTGCTTACCCATAACCTTGTATTAATGCTTATTAATCATTTATTTATGCTTATATGCGGGATTTAGAACCAAGGTGATTTCCATTGCATTTATTTAGTATTTCATATGACTTATGGTTAAATATTAGAGAAATAACATATTTTCATTTATCTTTGAGTTAATTTACAAAGAATATGTTACAGATAGGGTATTGTGAAGAAAGTGATATCGCCACAGAATTTATTTTGGTTCCTACTGCTACAACTCCTTATAGCAGTTGTTGCAACTCTGAACACTATTGTTGCAACTCTGGAACATTATTGCAACTTTGAACAGTCTCTCAACTCTCATACTGCAACTCTAGAACATTGTGATAACTCTGAGCATTGTTTTTGCAACTCTAAGCATTGTTTCTACAATTCTGAATATTGTTTTTGCAACTCTGAACATTGCCACAACTTCTATGTTGCAACTCTAAATAGTGTCACAACTTGCTACAACTTCGAGCATTGTTATTGCAACTATGAATAGTGTCACAAATCCCTTGTTGCAACTCTAGAACATTGTTACAACTCTGAGCACAATTGTTGCAACTATGAGCACTGCTCCTGCAACTCTGAATAGTGTCACAACTCTGAGCATTGCTACTGCAACTCTGAACAATGCCACAACTCTCATGCTCAACTTTGAACAGTGTCACAACTCCCTTGTTGCAAATCCTATTTGTTGTTACTCCTACGTCATAATTGTTGTTACTCTTATAACTAAAGATCTATGAAGTGGGTCACAAGTACCTGAATCAAAGGCATTTGTGTTGCGAGACTTTCTAAAATTGTGTAATGTATCATGGAGTGATTTCTATAATTGCAGCGAGTGGTCCTATCCTCGAGTGGTCCTATCCTCATTATAGCCATCGACCAATCTTTCATTTGAGCATCCTAGATGTCCATATCATGATCTAATATAATCCCAAAACTTGCGTTGTGACTAAAAGAAAATCATAATCATGTACGTGGTCCATGATTTCCCTTCTTAATGTATGTTCCACAAATATAAGGGGAAAGGTTAATATTTCAAAAGACCTTTTATCTTCCTTTCACTCTTTTCAAGAGTCATATAACAATCCTATTATATTTCTTATTTATGACATGGCATCAAGAGGGAGTGGAAAAGTCATAAAAAGGTATTGGAAAAAGAGATCTGGAATATGAAAGGTGAGAAGGTGGCATATAAAGTAATGTATTTTTGTAATGCATGAAGAGGTACCAAGTCATAACCCTTGTGATATAACATTTATGTCATAATTAAAAATAATGGAAAGTGAATAATGGGATATAATTTTGTAAAGGTGATACATGTAAAAGATAATATGTTGGGTAAAATTTATGGCAATATGGTATAATAATATATTTTTTTCTTTTTGACATAGCATGAAAAAGTAACAAAATTAATTCAAAGACATGATAATAATGTTATTCTTAGAAAAAGAGAGGTATAAGAATATTTTATGAGTGCAAAAATATGAAGGTTATGAGTGAGGAATGGGATAGTTGATATTTTGAATTACAGGTCGAGAGCCATGACAGTTTTGACAGGAACCCTGCGCTAACAACTTGTAATGAACTTGCTTCCATTTGAATGATCATGTAACTTTCCATGAATGTCTAGCGGTAACTCATTGGGAGTGCATACAACTTTGCGCAAGAAATTGCAGAAAGAGGGGGGAGTCTGGCAATGCTTTTTCGGCTAAGTATTGTTGAAAAAAATCATCGTCAACACTACCTTTATTTTCCTTCTTCTTTCTTACTCTCCATTTTTCCTTTCTTTTCCATTTTTGTTTCCCTTCATTACCTACTACTCCTCTTTCCTCTTTTCAACATCCCTCTACTCTTTTCATCATGTTTTCCTCTTATTCATTAGAATCATGCTCATTTTTCATCTTTATACTCCTTTACAACCCTTTATTCTTCATCATTGATTGCCTCTACCCACACTTAGTCCCCTTAATCTTGTGCATATTGGCAAATAAGTTTTTGATAGTTGTTTTTATCATTCAAATTTTCAAATCCCTCATGATACAAAAATCCCAATTTCATGAAAAAAATGTGGAATTTATCTCATTAACTTATATTTTCAATAATGGGGCACTTCGTGGCCTATACTAATCTCCCATGATGGTTATGTCAGGATATCATTGCCACATTTTTGGATTTTTCGATTAATTCATCTTTTACTTTCGATTTTGAGTATATTCTTTACATTCGCTACAGGTATTAAATAGGTCATAATGCACATTATAAGACCTAGGAAATTGAAATTTTTGGTTTGGAGGTGTCTTACATAAACAGGAACTTGTATATGAAAAATTACACATACCCAAATCATCATTTAGGATAAATGTGTTCTTGATCGGACACTTATGACATTTTGGCTTGATAAAATCACTGAAACACAATCGAGACAGTCTTGTTTTGGGGGGTCATATGGGCTCATTTTTAAAGCCTGTTTCTATCCAACATATCCCTTGAATTATAGTTTCTAACACATTTTTAGTCATTCAATTTGGATCTAAAACGAAAAATATGTGACCAAGACAGTGATTGGGTGTAGAGTAGGTAGCTCAGGAACAAAGTTAGGACAGTAAACTTTTGGAACATCTAATTGATGATTTTTTCAAACTCATTTCTAAGGTGTGTTCTCCTGTGAATATAGTTTACAACTCAATTTTAATAACGCAATTATGATAGCATATGAGAAATTTACACCCAAAATACTAGCTGCCTATCCTAAATCAAAACTCCTAAAACTTTATCTTATAGGTTGCTCATTGGCATATTTGACCCATCCGTTATTTTTGGATTCAAAACCTATTTATATTAGAGATGAAAATTTGAATATAATTTCATATCCAATTTGAATCAAGTAAATCCCACATCAAACTAAAAAATTGTACTCAATTTATTGATTGTTGGTCTAGGCGGGAATTCGAAAACAACTCTATCTTGCAGAATGTTCTTAAGCATATTTGGCATATCACCTTAAGAAATTTTAAAACAATATTTATATTGGAAGTACCCCCATGAATATATTTTCATTTGTCTTTGGAATCACTCAAATTGAACGAGAAACGAAGAAGTTATCAACGAAATACTGTCATGTAGTCTAAGGTGGCCACCACTCCTCAGCAGGTATAAAATGAATTTCGTTTCGCTCTTTTCTACTTGGATTTTTTTTATTAGTAAATACTTATGGTTTTTTTTGTGTATTTATTTTATCAAGAGAGTCCATACTCCTCTCTTCTTCCATGATCTCATGTTTTATTGCAGGTAAGTGCTTGTTCCTTTACAAGTCCTAGGAAGACTAAAGGAGTCAATTCATGCACAAGTGATCCTTGGAGACAAAATTTCATGCGAGAAGGGGAATACCATTAAGACATTATACATTGTTATAAACCTAATTTTCACCTAGCCTACATACCTAGCCTCAGGCCCTGCTACTTGCCAATTTCTTCAGCCAAGGTCTTCTAAAAATCCCTCTTTTTTTTAGCCACATGCGCCCTAGCCTTATACAGCCCTCGTATGCACACATCCATACGCCTGCGGGCCTTCTACAACCCACGTATACTGACAAAAACACGAAAAATGGAAAGTTGCAAATGGGAAACAGAGTTTTAGGAAATTTCTATAACCGTTTGACTACCTATGGCCAGTCATTCAAACAGATAACTACCTATAAAAGAAGGGGTAGGGGTCCCATTTAAAAAAGAAGAAGAAGAGCATAGAAAATTTGCCCAAATTTATCCCCCCTTTGCCCCAATTTCTCACAATTGTATTGTGAGGTTGAGTAGTTGGTGCATTGTGAAGAGGAGCC
The DNA here is from genome assembly GCA_009831015.1 of Picea engelmannii. Lineage (NCBI taxonomy): Eukaryota > Viridiplantae > Streptophyta > Pinopsida > Pinales > Pinaceae > Picea > Picea engelmannii. Next base: position 224,228 of record ML809885.1, read on the forward strand.
CAGGACCAGGTTCGAGGAGTAATGTCAGCCACATATTGTAATTTTTTTCTTGTGAAGATTAATACAAAAAGGAAGACTTTTTTCGGCCCACCATATCATCTGTTCAAATTATGTATTTATTTCATGATATTGTCACATGTAACCCAACAATTAGTATATGAAATGCATGTTTGCAGCTCTTTGTTTGTCCATGTGTGAATGCAGGTCATCTTTGGGAGGAGGCTTGCAGTCAAGGAGCGAGTGAAAGGGAAGGGATTGACATCAAACGAAGGATTTAAGGTAGAGTTACCTAATCTTGTTTGCACCTTTGTATTCCATGAATGTGGGGTTTTGTGTTGGGAGAATAGGAAAAAGTAGAGGCCTTTAAATGGTCATTTTCTGCATGCATGAATAGAGCCCTTAAATGCTAAGTCTTTAAGTAGGATTTCCCACTCACATCAGAATTGGCGACTCCACTGGGGAGTCTCTAGGGTTCTTTGGGGATTTCTTATTGGGTATTTTGAAATTGGTTTTACTGCCCTTTTTGAGTTTCTGCAAGAAGTATGAGTGTTCAGGGGTTCTGGTTCTCAATACGAGTCTTCCCTGCTCTGCTTACTTGACTATTTCTTTTCTGTTTTTGAGAGTCTTAAGAGGCATACACGCCCTGTATTGGGACAGAATGCGTATGCACGTGCCCTGCCTTTAGTCATCCCGTGTATGTACACATGCTAATGAAGTCTTCGTTGTTTGTCTGAGAACCCAGGAAATCCTTCTCAGGAAGAGGCAGTCATCCTCTCCCCTACAAAAGCGATCCTTCTTAGGGATCTTCTAGGTCCTTGTAGGTCTTTGATTGAACAGTCCATAGTCAGGTAAAAACCTCGGGATTAGCTTTGTTTCGCTATATTTTTATTGCCTCTTTGAGTCAAAGTAAGATTTTTTTACCTTTAAGGGGTGTTGGTGTTCAATACCAGTATCCTCTGTTGAAGCTTAGCTGCTTCTTTTATTTTTTTTAAGGATTTCAGAGGAACACACATCCTGTTGTGGGCCCGCCCACGTGCACATGCACTCTGCCCTTCTACAGCCCGTGTATGAATGCTAGTTTTTGAAGAGACAGTCGCGTACTTGTCCAGAAATTGTTTTGGAGGTATTCATCCTCCTCCCTCTCAAGTTTTTACTTCCCAAGGTCTTTCTTGTCTGAATGTGATCTCTGTCATAGAAGTTTATCCTAGGTTTGGACTTTATTATGGTTTTTTTTTTCATTCAAAGTCTTCTTATGTTTCTTTGTTAGGTTTTTTTATGAGATAGTGAGTCAGTATGATCTGCCTTCTTGGTTGTCAGTATCTCCCCATGGTCAGTGGTTGGCCAGAAACGTTTCTTGGCCTTGTCTTGTCTTGTCTTTTTTTACCGTTTTTTGCTTCAGAAAAAGAGAAAGCTTCCAGCTTTAGTTTTTCTTTTTTTTTGAGGCACAATAAAAAAAAGTAGATATTTTCTCTATTTGGTTAAGTAGTCAAGTGTTTGCACAGATTATCAAGAAAAAATTCATTTTCATAAGTTCTTGGCTGATTGACTTAGGACAATAAGTAGCTCGTAGTCGAGTGAAAGCTTGTTTTTAGTTTTTTGTCAAAAGATCTTAGAAAGAAATTTTGAAAAGTTGGTTAAAGTAAATTCTTTTTGAAGAAGTCATTTTTTTTCCAGCACTTTGCATGTTCTTCTTTCCGTCGCTATAAAACATCATTGGTTTCATTATCATATCCTATGACTTTAAAAACAACCACTAAAATAAATGTTTAAATAAAATCGTTTAGACTTTATGTTTTGTAGGGTACACCAACAAGTTTAGGACAAGAGCCTTGATTTAGGTTGGAGATGAAACTCTTCAAGGCTACCAAACACAAACATAAGGGACTGAGATAGGGAGTGTTCAAAGTCCAGTTACCATGAAAGTTGTCCAGGACCCTCCTCTAACATAGGGGATAAACATGAGATCGTGTGCGGAAAGCTAGCGGAGATAACCCCTCCAAAACCAGACCAAGCGTAGTGGGGAATGCATATAGAGGGCTTGTCCTGAGATTTAGTTGTTAGCACTTGCCACGGAGCTTCGTGGGTCTCAAATCTGTTCAAGGTCCTCAGTTATCTTCCGGAACACTTTCTCTCGATACCCTGGATAGGTTTCGGGCTTGATACCCTGCTCATTTTGGTCCACCCGACTATCGACAGTACCCGCCTAGCAACTGTTCGCAAGCTGGAAACCTAGCTTCCTATCATTCTAGTGACTTACACAGGTGACTGGGGGGTTATACCGTGGTACCTAGGATAGACATCGGGCCACTCTTTGCAGAGTATACCTGGAAGGTGCTTCCATATTCGAGTTTCACTTGCACTGATAAGTTGCTCTAGTGTTGGTTGTTGTAATTGTTCTTCCAACTAGTTAGTGAGTGCCTGTTTTATCTCATAGGAATTTTTTGATAGAGTGTGTTTGTTTATCAATCGGTTAGAAAGGCCCTAGTTTGTCTCTGATCTTCTCACACAGTGGAGGATCAAGAGCTCCACCGGTTGTGAAGTCTTCTTGGCTTACCACTGGTGGATCTGGAGCCACCCGCACCGCCGCTAAGGCGGAAGCTAGACCAACAAGGGTCGTTTGAAGAAACTGGGACATGTGTAACTATGTCCAACCCACCTTTGAGAGAAGAACAACTCATCTCGAAGGAGCCAAACATTATTGACCTTGGAGTGCAATCTCTTGGTCCTAACAACCCTCCAGTTACGGATCTTTCGGCACCTGTTGTCGTACAGGTCTATCCTTACGAGCGTTTGGAAGTATCCCAAGCAGAGATGGAACCAAATCCCACAACTTCTTCAGGGAATTATCATATTCCCTCTATGGTTGTCACAACTGGGGGTGTTTCACCTCCTAACTAACCGTCGCCAGTCCAGGCCACTATGGTCTCGACTTCCTTTACTTTGGGCAATGGTCTGCTCCCATATTTGGCGGTGATCACTGCTTCATTGTCTTAGAGTGCGACAGGCCCTCCGTTCACATACGAAATGCCTATCTTCAATCCAAATTCTTTCCTTTTTCGCTCGACTCAACCAACTCTAAGTCTAGGGGTAGGGATTTCAAACACTCCTCTACAAGGATCCATGGGGGGGATTTAAGCTCCTTATAATTCTTTCCCTTACGGAGGGGGTCACATACCTCCTTCATTCCCTTCACTCAGCAGTGCTCACTAGCAATCCATCGGGCCAAGAACAAACTATGGTTTGTATGGAGTGAGTAGTCAAGGACTACCTTCTAATAGTCAAATGGTAGCTTCGACACCATTCTCTTTGTTTGGTGTGTTTTCTAACAATGCTTTCTAATCCACTGCTTTCCCCACCAGGGGCAACCCTGGTTATGGACAACCGAATCCTATGCAGGGTAGTATTCCTGCACAAGGGGCAAACCCAGGAATCCCTTCCCCCCAAGGACCTTGGAATCCTTGGCAAGGATCATCTTCCTCATCATGGATGTCAACAGGGGGGAACCCCTTCCAAAGTCATTAGAACCCCAGACAAGGTTCAACACCTGTGCCCTTTGATTCAGAAAGGGGCATCCCCTCTCAAAATCCTTGGACCGTAATGCAAGCCCAAACTCCTTTGTCCTTCTACGGAAGTTAGCCGGCAATGCCTCAACAAGCACAGAATCTATATGCTGGTCCTGGACAAGGTTTTTGCCAGAATCCTATCCAGCAGCTAAAATTTTCCCGGCAACCTGGTGCCAATCAAAATCCAAGTCCCTTTTTCCATGGCCATAATCAGTAGCCCAAACTACCGTTACTGGAAACTTTGCATTTTCCTGACTTGACGAGGTTTTTGGATGACCCCATCTGTCACGATCCACCTTCTCCTCCTATGTCGACCAAGTTTCCTTCGGACATTCCAAAGTTCAAAGCCAAACCTAACGAAGATCCAGGTGATCATGTGACTACTTTTCATCTTTTGTGCTCGTCCAACTCATTGAAATATGACTCCATCCAATTGTGTTTGTTTCAACGCACTCTCATAGGGAGTGCTGCGAAATGGTACATTGAGCTCGACTGCTCAAGATACTCTTCCTTCGGAAAATTTCCAATGGCTTTATTAAACCATTTCCAATTACATGTGAGGTATGATGTCGAAAATGAATTGTTGGCCAACTTTGAGCATACAAAGGCGGTCCATATCTCCAATCACATCCGAGAATGGAGACGCTGAAAGAGTTTGATAAAAGTACCAGTCCCACCAACATTTTTGCTTGAGTGGTTCCTTAAGTCTTTGGTACCCCAATTATCCAAATATGTAGCGATTTTGGGAGTCTTTTTTGAAGAACATCCGATAATGAGATCTCAACAGCTTGAGCTGATTTACTTGCAATCTGGCCTACTTTATGAAATCTTTCCATATGCACCTAGGTCAATTCTTGACAAAACCAGACAGAGAGTTGGACTACATGTCGATGGTATTTTCGGTTCAACACAAGATAAGTCCACTGATCCACTATCAAATCAATTGCAACAATTGTTGATACAACAGACAGTGGCCAATCAAACCATGGGTCTGGTTGCTCCCTCTACCCAAATGTCGGATGTACACAGTGTACAATTGACAAACCCGAAGGCCAACCAGTAGCCCGACAGGAAAAAGAAACAACGAAAGAAGGGTAAGGTGGATATGAAGCCTACCAATAATGTTGGTGGGAGCAACATTGAAAAGAAGAAGTCGAAGTATCCATGTAATCTCTGTTGGGTATGTGTTATATTCTTTGCATGTGTGTGTGTGTGGGTGCATCAGATACGACAACTGCGTCTAACGATCCCTTCATCTAGAGCTCTGTCATGTGCGATGGGTGATTTCCTAGGGGGGTCCCAGGGGGGCCAGGTATGCCTCCCCCTGGTTACATGCAGCGTTTGGGGCAGCGCCCCGAAATTTGTTTTTGGGCGATTTTTGTTATTTTTAGCGGATTTTGCTATTTTTAGCGGATTTGTAAATTAATCCTGAATTAAGGGATTAGGGTTTTGGTATCTAAGGAATACCTAAAAGAATTGTATATATTGTATGGCAAATGGTGAAATTCGATAGAATGAAAATAAGAAAGGTTTTCCCGGTTGAGGGTATCCGGTATAAAATCTTTGTGTACTATGTGTATGAGCCATTGATTAATTTTTGTATTTCTTAAGAATATATATGCATTTCTTTACTTCGCAGGTTTAAAACTTACAATCTCTACACGGAAGACCACCCAACTTATTAGTGCTCTTGGCTCATGGAGGCCCAAAAGTTATTAGCACAACAATAGCCTATTGTGTTAACGAACTCATTCCAACATGGGAAAAATTTAACTCAAGCCTCAGTGAGCATAGAAGGGGGCAGTCAAGGACATCCTCTGTCTTTGAGTAACCCTTCATCTGCGAATGTGTATATGATGAAAGGTGATGCATACATATCAACCAGAGCTCGTTTTTGGCTTTAGAGGGATGCCTTTGTTGCTGAGGGTTTGGCTTAGTCTTGATAGATCAAGTTTATCTTGGGTCTGTGATAAACCTAGGTTTAGTTGGAGATTTTGCAGTGGAGATTCAAGTAAAGAAAGAGGAATGGGGAGCTCATCTAGAATCGAGATAGAGAAGTTCAATGGTAAAAACTTTGAGCTATGGAAGCTCAATATGGAATACCTTCTTGTAGACAAAGAACAATGGATCATTGTGGATCCTGGTACACAGCCTACTGGTACACCATCTACAAGCACACAGGCTACTAGTACACAACCTACCAGTACACAAACTACTAGTACACCAGTTACTAGTATGTCGAAGGAAGATTGGGACAAGTTGGATAGAAGAGCAAGGAGTACTATTCGACTCTGCCTGGTAGATTTGGTGTTGTTGAATGTCTCGGGAGACTCTACATCCAAGGAACTATGGGATAAGTTAGGGGATTTTTATCAATCAAAGTCCCTGGTAAACAAGTTGTTTCTTTGAAAAAATCTGTATCATCTTAGGATGGAAAATGGAGATTCTGTGACAGAACATCTAAATGACTTTAATACTCTGGTAAGTCAACTTGGATCTGTTAATATTACGATTGAAAAAGAAGATAAGTGTATTACTTTGTTATGTTCTTTGCCAGACTCTTGGGATAATCTGGTTGTAGCAATAGTTAGTACCACTCAATCTACATTGAAGTATGAGGATGTAGTTGCATCCTTGTTATCTGAAGAGATGAGGCGAAAAAGCATGGATGGTCACAACACAGATGCTTTATTTGTAAGAGGGCGTACTCAAGACAGGAACCCTGGTAAGCCTTTGGGATGGAGATCTAAATCTACAGGTAGATCTAAGTATCCAGGAAAATCTTTGAGGAAATGCTGGAAGTGTGGTAAAACAGGGCATTATAAGAAAGATTGCAAGTCTAAGAAGGTTGAAAAACCAAAGGGATCTGATAGTACCTATTCCGCGGAGGTGAAAACCTCCACTGAAGAAGGAGGTGATGTTTACCTAGAATCTACAAGTACACATGCAGACCATGGTGTATGGTTGATCGACTCAGGTGCATCATACCATATGAATCCTCACAGGGAGTGGTTCTCTAAATATGAAAAATATGATGCTGGTGATGTATTCCTAGGAGATGACTCGACAGAAAAAATCTTGGGACGTGGAAGGGTTAATTTGTTGCTAAACAATGGAAGGATTAGAACTCTTCCTGGGGTTCTACACATTCCAAAACTAGCCAGGAGCCTAATATCTGTAAGCAAGTTGAGTGATGCAGAAGTGAAAACTGTATTTGAAAAGAACACTTGCAAGATGGTACGAGGAGAAATGATGTTGATGAGGGGAGTTCATTGTGGAACTCTGTACAAGTTGTTGGGAAGAACTTATACTAATGGGTGTAACAGTTTTGTTGTCCTTGAGCAGAGAAATGAAGGAGACAAGACCAATACTGACCCAGAAAAGAAGACCATGTTGTTGCATCAAAGACTGGGGCATATTGGAGAAAAGGGCCTTCGAACACTACACAGTAAAGGTACGATTGAAGGTATGTCTAATTGCACTCTGGATTTTGATTTCTGTGAAAATTGCATATATGGTAAACAAAATCGAGTAAGATTCCCATCTGGTGCTACAAGAGCAAAGGGGATCTTAGAGTTGATACATAGTGATGTGTTTGGAC